>JANBXA010000651.1:144510000-144677500 GCA_030556225.1 Cricetiscus sungorus
CCTCCCCCTCCTCCTCCTCCTTCTCCTCCTTCTCCTTCTCCTCCTTCCTCTCCTTCTCCCTCTCCTTCTCCTTCTTCCTTCTCCTTTTTCTTCTTTTTCCTGAAGTGCAAAAGTTTTACTTTAAAAACGAGGTGAATCACTGACGTGTGTCTTGACACAGTCTGGGAGCTGTTTTGTATTCGTGGGACATACATTGTCTGGAAAGATCTAGATCCAGAGTCGGAAGAATTCCTAAGTCTGGATGGCAGGAAAAAATGATCTCTGGGGCATGCGCGGGTGTCAGGGTAACGGTGGACCATCATTGCTCCAGGGGAACTTGCCAGTCTCCATTTCTGAAAAGTAACGGTGGAGAACTAAGTACTAGGCTGACCTATACCTGCATCCTGGGAAAGGAGAACTTTGCGATTTAAGTAGAAGAACAGTGCACAGTACCAGCCCCTGGTTGAAGGGTTCCAAAAGGCTTCTGAAAAATCTGAAAACCCGTGCAGGAATTGGGAAGCCTTTCGTTTTTTGTTTTTTGTTTTTTTTTTTTTAAAGTTATTTAAGTTTGCTCAATTGATCGTTTTGCGTACCCACAATTTCTAAGTATTTCGATTCACCTGCCTCTGAAATGAATTCGTAGTGAAAGTTTTGTTGATGGTGAATGCATGTATCCCCCCAGATTCTAAAAAGGATTTCTTTTGCATGGAGTGTTTGATAGGCTATTGGGTGGTGCTGTATTTTCCGGAAAATCTTGGCGAAGTTTAACTGTAAAATGCCTGTACAGGGAACATGTGTAGTTTTTACGTTAGTAAGGGGTAAAAGGGCCGGCAAGAAGAAAAGATGTTTTATTGGTATATTGCAAAATATCCGATCCAATATCTCCACTAAAATACAGCCTCTGGGCTGCAACTGTCAAGTGCTAACAAAATATCTACATTAAAATAAAAATTTAACGTGTGAGTGAGTGTGTGTGTGTGTGTGTGTGTGTGTGTGTGTGTGTGTGTACAGCAGTGTTCTCCCCATCAGCTGCTTGGAGGCCTCCCAGAAGAGTCACTGGCCTCAGGTGGGCTGGCAAGGCTTTGGGGGTGAGAAGCTGAAGACAGGAATAAAAATAGCACAGTCCTCACTAAAGATCGGGCTTGTTTTTCTTCAGGGTGTCCATTTGCCCGGGGAAATACATATTTACATGGGCTGTGTCAAATGAGGGACTGTGATCTGAGTAGGGTTTGGAAGAAGCAGAATGGCATTCTGGACGATTCTTGCTAAGTAACTGCTGCTTCCCTGGTCATCTTGGTTCTTCTGTCTTCCTGGAAGGATGTCTTTATTTTTCCAAGTGTGTTTTGACAGTGTTCTGAGTCCATTGTGTTGTTTAGAAGGTCAGCCTTGGAGGGAAATTTTATGAGAGATGAGCTAGTATTTGTAATAGCAGGCAGTGAGCTGTCTGTCTTTTGCTCTAAGCAGGGGTGGGGGAGGTAGGGCAGTAATGATTTGAGTAACCTCACATATGAAGAGCTGATTGGCAAATTTACTGTTAAGAAAGACGGGTTCTGATTTTATCAGATGAGTGGCAGTACAACAGAAACATGTGAATTTTGTGAAAGCCAACTTGAAAAAAGATATTAGAGACCATGAAAAAGCATTAAATCTTAAAAATTCAAAATTCCACATTCAATTTCCAACTTGTCTATTGTTTCTTTATCAAGCAGCATTTACAGCTGTATGGCTGTAGCTTTTGATATCATTTCCAACTTGTACCCCAGGAGAGTAGTCTCCATTAGGCAGGTAAAAGCATTCAAACTAACAGTTAGTTTGGAATTCTTGTTTCTAACCAGATGCTTGCAGAGTTGATGGCCAGGAAGTTTCTCTTATCAGATACCCTTTGTTTTAAGGAATCCTTTATGAATTTGGGACTTTAGAGTGGAGAATTATGCCTCCTTAAAAATTATGCAGTGCCTTTTTAATAGCTAACTTTGGGGTGATTGCCTAATTAGCCTACCTCAGTATTGGAAAAGCAGGCCTTTCTGGAATCACCTATTCCATTCATAGCATATTAAACCTGTTCAACACTCCAGATACCAATTTCTATTTACAAATCCCATGAAATTCATTTTGAAACATGGAACCTCTTTACCTTCCGGACACTCAGAGCCTTAGCAGCCAAACCAATCTGCCATATATAAATCCAAAGACCTTTTCCTCTGTGTTTATACTGTGTCTTTGGAGTGACCCCTTCTGACTGGTGACAAAGGGAAGTAAAGCCAGTATTTAAAGGAATGAATGGCCAGACAGTTAAGTGGGCCCCTCCCTCCCATTCTGCCTTCTGTATTATTTAGATAGTGTCTCCATCCCTGAGAGTAGACAATGGTAAGATTACCTGACTCAAAATAGTTTACTGTCAGCTTATTTTGAGAGCCAGCAAATCAGTTGTATCAAATTGGTCAATTGTGACCTATTTCTATTTTTCTTGCTGGCTCTTTATTCTATTTCTCATGGTGCTTTTTTGATGGAATTTTCTCAGCCATTTTACCTGATAACAATTTTTTGTTTAAGTTGACTCCAAGAAGCACAGTTAGGAAAAAGTGGTCTACATCATAAAGGTGTGATATACTCAACGAGAGCCAAGTTATAAGGCTGGAAGGGAGAAAGGGGAGTATTTAGTCATTTAAATGGACAAGTTAAACAACAGGAGACACAGGCAGGCTATCTGGACCCTCAGGCGTTCATAAATTCATACCAGAGACCTCCAGAGAGGGGTGGTGGGAGCCAGGGAGAAAGAGAGCCCCCAAAGTGTCTTGTTTAACTTGGCTGTGCCTGATGCTAACCCTTTGTAACTTGGCACATTCTGAACTCGCCACACTTAGAACTACCCTTTCCACATTTACTGTATTTTGAACTTATAAATGATTTTTCTTAAGGAGGAGTGATTATTTTAGAAATATAATGAAGTGGCAAAAACTCAGCTGACAATTTAAAGAAGAAATAGAAACAAGAGAAGTTGAAAGAGAAGACAGAGTATTTTAAATTCCAAGCCTTAGGAATGTCAGAAAAACCTATGCATTTTATGGTTTTTCTCTAGTGGAAAAACTGTAAACATCGCAGGTGTTAAAACGTCACCACTGGGAGTTTCCTTGGCCCCCAAATTTAATAGAAATATTAACCCCCCAGTTTTTCATGAGTTTTCTCTTTTTCAGTAACACACACACACACACACACACACACACACACACACACACACACGAGTAGAAAGTTAAAATATAACAGGAACAAAAAGTGTTTCCGGTATGTTCCATATGTTTTCTTTCTTTAAAACAGAAAAAAAAACCCTGTCTCCAGTATTGATTCAGTTTAGGTTTAGAAATGATGCTACAGAAAGAAACAAATAATGACCCCAGATTTTGTGTGAAAAGCCAGTTGCCTAAAAGAAATATAATATTTTGCTTTTAATTATGAGAAAGCAAGATGGAAACTATTTTTAATATGTTAACTGTGATTCTTCCTGATAACCAGATCTTAACCTAAGGTAAGTTTTTTTTTTTTTTTTTTAAATTAAGACACACATAAATGCATATGCACGGGTCACATTAGATAGCTAAATCAATCTCCTTCCTCATGACTTATAAAGGCAAAGTACTGATTGTGTGACATGCAAGAATTTTGGCTTTCCCATTTTATGTTAGGTTGGGAACGGAGTCTGCGTGCCTCCCCTTCTGACAGTTCTATTCCTATTTATCTGCGAGTCTGTGAGTCTTTCTCCCTCCACCACCTCTAAATTACACTCACTAGATGTTGAAGTCATTAAACCGATTATAGTCCAATCAGCAGACAATTCGAAATAAACAAAAACAGCAATTACAGTTGGCAGGGATCCTGAGAGTCAAAGTTCCAGGTCCGGGCGAGCCTCCTCCAGAGCTCGGCCTGCACCGCCTTAAAGGGAAGGCAGCAGATGATCCCCTCAGCCTTCTAAACAGAAACATCTGTCTGGTGAATGAACGGACTGTTGGCTTTTGTTCATCCAGCCCGAAGACGGTAAAGAAAATAGGATATTGAACATAAAGGTGTAGATGTAAGAATGAAATTACAAAGGCCGTTGAGATTAACTGCACTTTATAAGCAAGGTGTTAATAGTTTCCCTCTTTTCTTTTTGTTGTCGTTGTTGCCAGAATATTCTGAGATCCTTAAAATACATTGTAGTTCTTATTGACAGCAGTCTGACAGAGGTGACAGAAGTTTCCAACTTTTTTTTTTTTCTTCTTTTAACTCTGTTGGACCAGGGCGAGTGCTGTAGATTCACTTGTGACTGATGTTTGTAACACCTTCGCTTTATTTCTAAAGGAAGTTTGTTGCTGGCAAAGTCTGCAGAAACTGAAACGTGTCTTTACTACTTGTTTGAGTGTTCATTTTGATGTAGCGCTTGCTTGTCACAGGAAAATGTCTGGGTGGCGGGATACAGCAAGTCTACCTGGAGACCAATGCAGGGATTTCTGAAAGCATCTGCCTAGTATTGTGATCTGTTAATTCATGTCACTGGATCACATGGCTGATTTAGTGTCATCCTTTTCTTACCATAGAACACACACCTTAGGGCTGTGCCTAAATAGGTATGGTGGTAAGTTTGGTTGATCTTTTTAAGAGGTAAGACAATACAGAGATTTGTGCACCACATTTTAGTAGTCTTCTGGCTTGTTAAAAATGCAAGTAGTGTCAAATAATGTATGTTAAAGAATGCTTTTGAATTGTGTGAGGTTTTGATACAAAGTCAGACATTCAAAATCAACCCCCTTGCTGAGTGTTTTCTCAGATGTATTTAATTGTTTCTCCATTGATTCCTGGTGTGCTGTCGAAGGTTAAAGTTAGTTCTTTGGGGGTGGGTGTGTGACTATGTGTGACTTTCTAATCTTATTTCAATTAAACATGAATATATTGCTGTGGTTTTGTGGGGGGTGGGTTCCACCGTGTACTGGCCATGGTCGCACCTACCTTGCCCATCGTAATTGTCTACTTTAAAATTCATTCTGCCACAATGGCATCAGAAAGCAATTAAAACTTAAAGTTAACATTAGTAAATTTAAACAGCTCCTTTACAGCATTAATCAAACAGTGGAAGGAGAGCTTTTAAAGGTTTTAAATAATTATGCAACTCTTGGCATAAAAAGCCAGACACAAGATAAATCTTTGAAAACTAAGCAGAGTCATGGCTTACCAAAAAAAAAAAAAAAAAAAAAAAAAAGCCCTTTAATTTCAGTCAGTGTGAGCTTTTGCATGCATCACATTCCACCTCTAGTAATTACACCAGTTTAGTAATTATTAGAGATGAAAGAAATCGAGTAAGATGTGGATTCTTTAAAACTTCAGTAGCTTCAGTCTTTCAGGGATAATGATCAAGCAGCCATCATCCAGCCACCTGGGGACCTTTCACAGCTCCAGGCACCAGGCTGATCTTGGGGTATTATTATGATGGTAGCACACACCACAGTTACCATCTCACCTCTGGATATCTGATAGCGAGGGTTTATAATCTGGGCATTAACCAAAGAAAAAGTCAGATTCAAATTTGGCCACCTAGAATCTTCCCTAAAAGACTTTTTTTTAAAGGTAAATTATGCATTCACAAGTTATTCTTCATATACCGTGCACTTTAACAGGATAGTTCGTACTTTGACATTTCCTGAGGAGAAAAATATGATGTAGTTATTCTGGTTTGTACGTAGGTGTAGGTATGAGCATAGACTAGCTCTAGGTCTAGTTTTCAACTGAAGATAATTTCGTTTAGAATGCATATCCTGTACTGTTTACACGTGGGCTTTAGGTGCCCCAAGCCAAGTAGAGTCAGAGGATTGTTTTTGATTTTGTTTTAAAGTGTGAAACCAAATGGTTTTAGGCCTTCAGTCACCATAACTTACTGCAGGATACACAGACGCGTAGGATGTACACTGACCAGTGTACTCTGTTGTTCCATATTAATACATTTCCATATGGTAACCTCTTCTTAAGAGAAAAATTAAACTTTCTCCAATATGGCAATAAAAGCACATATGGTTTGGGTTCACATCACTCTTTTTTATAAACTTTTTATTATTGTTTTCTTCTAAATTTCATATTGGTCTATTAAGGATCTATCAGTATGGAGGCTTGCTTACTTGGCAGGGACAAAGTTCTTGTTCATTACTGACAGTCCTATACGTTAGTACACAATTCATTGTGTAAACATATTCTGAGCCTGAGTCCATGGATGAACTAGAAATTCAGTTTTCATAGGGTATTCATTGCCCAAGATTAAAAAAAAAAGAAGTGTCCTAAACTCTGTGTTATCTTTAGAGACATTTCCCAGTCTTTTCTCTATACAACAGAACCTCACTAAGTCCAGTGAGAGTGCCCATTATTTCAGCATTGCTAATGGGTTAGCTTGTTGTGGTTTTAACAGGTTTTTTAGCGGCATAATCAGTACTTCACCCTTTCACTTATTTTTATACATTAGAATGGGAAAGGGCACTAAGTATGCAAAAATACCACTCTGCTAAGTGCTAATGAATTCCACACATGACTATTGGTGGGAAGGAAGATGCCATCTTGGGATAGCTTGACCTATGAAGGAGTCTGCATTTCCTGTCCATAACAGTATTTCCGGCTCTCAGTGTATCCCAGGCAAGTTTGTGACCAGAGGTGAGGAGCAAGAAGGGCTGTAAGCCAGAGAGAAGGCACATCAATTCCTGAAGAGGGCAGAGAATAAAAGCTAGCAGTCAAGTGGATCGTGTTGCCAAATTGGATACAGGTTGTCAAGGGGGAAATGGCGGGAGTGGTGAGCTCTGATTGGCATTTTGGTGTGCATTTTGGGGGACGCGGCTAACAGTCTCTTCCTTAGGGTTCAGATTTTAGGTGTGAGACTAAAGGGGGCTTATTGTCATCATTTTATTGATCAGCCCACTGTAGTAAGATATTTACTTTGTCTGCACCTGTGGCACAAACCATACCCATTGGGGGTGGGGGCAGGGGCAAATGCTACCTTGGGGGACTAAGTCTGAGGAGGGGGCTCTGGGAGCTCTTATGCTTGCATCAAGGAGACAGGAGAACATCCGGAGGCATCCTTGGGACCAGAAGCCTGCTGGTGTTCATCTGTCTATGTTGTAAGTTATTTCTCCCGGAATCTTCCTCGTCTCCTCGTCCCACCTATCTTGTTCTCCTATTGGCCAACAGGGCTTCATTCATTAACCAATAAGAGAAACATATTTACAGAATTACATCTCCCATCAGCCCACCTCATAACTTGTGCCTAGTGTTTGGGACCACCTTTAATTCTGAGGATCCATGGTCATCAAGACGAACATGCTCCTGTGGAGTTTTTAGTCAACAAAACTGAGATTTTTAGATGCCTTCCATGGCTTTTTAATTGTTGGAAGGAGGTTCTGTAAGTAGGCTTGCATAAGATATGTTCACATTTTTTTCTGCCTGTTTCGTCAATGGGAGCAGCTGACGAAGTGAGTTTCAAAGAGTGTTTGGCATCATGTGTTTGATGAATGTTACAAGAATAGCAAGTTTTGATTTCCCTTACATTCAAAAAGTAAATAAGGGCACTTAAGTCAAAGACACTAAATACATAGGACTTTCCTACCCCATTTTGGCCTGATTAATGCTGTAGTTTCTTTTTCTCCTCCTAAAAGTTCCAGATAGTAGTTTTGAAAGTTAACTGTGCAATAGTGAACTAATTATATTTCAAAAAAAATTTGTTGGAGAGTTCATAGTGTTAATTGGAGGATCTTGGTGAATGTGTGTGATATAGATTTAAAATCAACTTGCATTAAATGTCAGAAATCTCTGCTTTACAGAATTGAGACAAAACTAGCCATAAGGAATTCATTATATTACATATTCAGCAGGGAATCCTGGGAAACTCAGCCAGTTGGTACTGAAAAGTATCTTTGTACAGGTTTGACTATTTCCCCTGAGAGACAGGTAGATGATCTGAGATGAGAGTTTACCAAACCATGGTTTGCAAGTTAAGACAATTCAAAGGAGATAATATTGGGTGTCTTGTTGGTCTTTCTTGTTAGAGATGTGAGTGCCACAGTCAGTGGTGTTGGAGGAGTATAACTGACCAAGAAAAAAGGTGATGTGCATGATAATTTACATAAAAATGACATCAATATGCCAAATTTCAGTATTTAAAATAAATCCATTTTAAGATAATAACACATTTTATAGCCCTTTACATGTAGCTGTTTTTTTCCCTCCACACTTGCTGATTTGTATATTTAGAACCTAGTGCAGGACTCCTGGTAGCCTTCCCAGGGAGAGTACTTCTTTATCTATCCAACTTAGACCAAGTGCCAACTCACTTCCCCTAAGCCCAGATCAGTGCCTTACTTAGTACTCAGGTGCACATTCAGGGGACCTCTGCATCTCCTTTAACTCCAACTTGTTAGGATTTTCACATTGAGAACTCATGACTCTTCCATGTTGATCAGGAAGCCATGTCAAGGAGGCGCTGTGTGTGGTGGCTTTATTGACCTGGGTGCCCTGGGTGTCAGGGGCACAAACACTTTTTATTACAGTTTGTGTGTGTGTGTGTGTGTGTGTGTGTGTGTGTGTGTGTGTGTGTGTGTAGGCATGTATGTGCCATGCTAGGCACCAGAGGAAACTTGTGAGTTGGGTCTTGTGAGTTGGGTCTTTCTTTCACCATGTGAGTTCCAGAAGAACTCAGTTCTCCAGCCTTGGTAGCTGCCACTTTTGCCCTTTGAGTCATCTTGCCATTCCTGAGGGACAGTTTGGACTGAGCTGAGTTTGTACCTGAAGGAGTGGCAACCTGTGGGCTCAAATCAGAAGTCTGTTGCTTTAAGGATAGCTTTGCAATTTGGTTTGACTTACAAGTAGTAGTTATTTATCTTCAATTCATGCTTGTTCTTTTGTATAAATGCTTCTATGACTTCTATATAGCCACAGGTCCCACACATTTAATAATGTCTGAGGCTTTATCTTGAACGCTTCATAGGGTTAGGTTGTCCCTCCCCTTCCTTCCTTCCTTCCTTCCTTCCTTCCTTCCTTCCTTCCTTCCTTCCTTTCTTTTTCTTTCTGTCCTTGAACTCACTGTGTAGTCCAGGCTGGCCTTGAACTCACAGAGATCCACCCGCCTCTGCCTCCCTAGTGCTGGGATTAAAGGCTGCACCACCAATGCCTGGCTAGGCTGTGGTTTCTTATACCAGGTTTGTATAATAATACAAGTTTGGATATATACTAATACAAGATTGGATATCATTTTTGTGTCTCACAATTCTGTTCTTGTCTTGACCTGGAATTTAAGTGATGCCTTTTTGTGTTGCCCCCTTTTAAGCCTCATAGGGCAAAGACCTCCGTAGACTGTCAGTTTTCATCCTTGTTCATTGGCCTGATAATAAGCTTTGCTGTTAACCACTCCTTCAGTGTTGGTGATGGTACATCAGCAGACAGGTCCTTTGTTTTATGATTTCTGCACACTTGCCATACTCTAGGTGTGCCAGGAGTTGGAGAAGCTATGAAAGATACAGATAGGTCTATGTCCTTATGATTGACAGCAAAGAATCATTGCATATTGCACGTGAGAGCTAGAGTTTCCCCATCAGGGAGAGAAGGCTCAGGAAGCAGGCACGGCTATTCTGTACCATGTGGTTGGGTTGTGTGGTCCCAGGAGAGCAATGCATGCTGCCTGACACATTTGTGGGTGATGGCATTGCATCACAATGTCCAAAGCCTATTTGTCCCTCATTGGGGCAGCTTTCAAGCTAAACATGAGGCCCTATATGTTTCAGATTTAAAAATATTGATCTTATCATACATTCTATAGCATTTCTTATCAGGCCCCAGATAGGCATCAGGTATTTGGGAGGTGGTGGACAGGGCTGTGCCCAATGGGGTCTGTGCTTCTAGAACAGAGAGTCAATGAAGATTTTAGGCCATTCCTTTGCACCCTGTAGGGTTATTTTCAGACACTATTAGTATCAAAATGACAGAAATTTTTTAAGTGCTATACAAGGGGCACCCTTTGCGTATTATTAGCACACAACTCATTTGAATGTACAGTCTGGGCATCTTTTATTTGGGGACCCAGTTTTCCTAGTCTAAATAAACTGTCTGCATCTGTGGCCATTGGGTTAAATTTGTTTGCTCTTCCAAGTATTTGGGTTTATTTTACCTCTGGTAAGGGTTCCTAAGTAAAGGACTCGGTATCAGAAGACAGCTTAATATCTGTTCTCTCTGATTGGTCAAATACTCCTGTAGAATAGCAGTCATGCAGTACGATGTCACTGACTAGCTGTGAAAAGTGCCTGCCCACAGCAGACCAGTGAGCCTTGTGTCCATCACTTTGGGGATAGTGCATGGCTAGCCAGTGTGCTTCAGAGGGACAGAGAATCTGTGGAAGGTTGTTCAAACAATGGCTTCTCTAAGACAGTTTATTGCTTTGTCAGTCCCTCCCTCCCTCCCTCCTTCCCTCCCTCCCTCTCTCCCTCCCTCTTTCCTCTCCTTTCTTTCTTTCTTTCTTTCTTTCTTTCTTTCTTTCTTTCTTTCTTTCTTTCTTTCTTCCTTCCTCCTCCCTCCCTCCTTCCTCTCTCTTCTTTCTTTCTTCCTTCCTTTCTTTCCTCCCTTTCTCTCTCTCTTTCTGTTTATTTTGTTGTTGTTGTTTTGAGACAGGATCTCCTGGTAGACTTCCTTTGAACTCCTTCTGTAGCTGAGGGAGGATGACCTTGAACTTCTAATCCTCTTGCTTCCACCTTGAAAGTGCTAAGATTGCAGGTGTGTGTCATTAAGTCTGGTTCCCCGCCCTTCCACTTGTCACCTTACAGTCTCACTGTTTCCACTTGAGATATTATTACAAAAACCAAGTCTCTATAAAGATGTATAAAGCGGCACCACCATCTGAGTAATTCTCCAAGGCAGCTTGGAATGAGATGTGTGGCTGCCATGGCCAGGCTGGCCAGGCTGATAACTTGTTGCTCCTCCCAGCTGCTCTTTAAATATGTCCTTGCAGTGATCTAGAGAGGACAGGGCTCTTTCGAAGCTATGTGGACTGCTCTTAGATAGTACCCTCTCTCTGTCTCTCTGTTCCTCTCTGCTCCCCCCAAGCCACAGCAGGAGCTCTACACATATGCATTATCCACTTAGTATTGCTGTTAACAAAATGCCAGATTCTGGGTAGCTCATAAAGCGCAGGCTCACTCAGCCCATGGAGAGCCCAGGGTAGTGATGGTGCCCTGTCTTGTGCTGAATTATGGCTAGGTGGAGAAAGAGAAAGGAAACTGGCTGTGGGCAGAAGTCAAGGATGGGTGGCATCAGTGCATGACAAGCTACTCTTTCGAGTCATCTACTCTAGGAGACTGACGTCTCTACTTTTCCACAGTGGTATCCAGCATCTTACAGGTGAGCCATATCAAGGCCACCGTGTCTGTGGGCATGCTTCCAGCCCATGGGCCTGTGGGGACAAACCGTGTCTAAACCATAGCAGCTCAGTTGGGGCAACCGCTCTGCATCATTCCTGTTATCTTTTCACAGCTCTGTTGTGTGATGGATCGTAGGATGTTTCTACTCAGTTATGTGTTGGTTTAGCTTATGTACAAGTGATGCTTCAGTGAGCTCCATGCCTTTTCTTGCGGACACACATGGTTATATATGACACACAGTGTGTTCTTGAAAACTGAAGTACTAGTTACAGGGAGTGTACATATTTAGGTGTTTTAGAGCTAAGACCAGTGCTGGCTGTTATTAGCCACAGGGCTGGTGAGTGGCTGTGATTCAGTCCTTTGTACTAGCAGAACTTGGGGACAAACTGGTCTTTTGTGACACTTTAATTAGAACTGCTGTAGTTAGGAGGAAGCTTGACTATCTTCTGTATTTATTTATTTTTTTTTCTGACAGTTGCTTTTTTATTTCCTGAGTTCTTTCATCTTTCAGTTTGAAGAGGCATTTCTTATCACTAAGAAAATTGGTCCTTGGACTCATTTGTTAAACATATTTCTCCTACTTTGTCTTTTAACTCTGTGCTTAGTAAGTTTTCCTTTGCTGTGTAGAAGCTAGAGCTTCTGTTCTCTGTTTGCTGGTGCTTTTCCCGTCTAAGGTAGATAGGTATTTGTTTTGTTTTCCCTAATCCCTTTTTCGCTTCTGTGTCCTCCATTGTAGTGGCTTCTGTGTCTTCTCTATTGTATGCCCCATGCCACTTACTCCTTAGCTCTCAAGTTATTTCTAGATGAGAGCAGCAGCTCAGCGGACCTTTGCTAGATGGTAGAGAGAAGTGTGATGGTCAAGAAATAGGCATTCAACTAGACTCCCTGGTCTGACCTCTGATGATCTTGGAATAGTCTTTACCTCTCCTCTTCTTCCCTCTAGCCCTCTCTTAAATTCTCTGGCTGTACAGCCTAGGCCAGCCTCGAGCTCACAGTCCTACGACTCTGTCTTTCTGGCGCAGGGTTTACAAACAAGAGCTTTAAGCTTGGCTTAAAGATACCCTCTGACCCTGCTCGGAGAGAGGTTCAGGCGTCTGGGAGAGGGTTGGGGACTACAAGTCTTTCAGTCTACCAAAGCTAGCACCTTGGCCCTGGCTCGTGGAGCAATGGGGTCTAAATCCCCTCTCTGCCCTGCCCATGCTGAGAGAATTCTGAAGGGAAAATGCCTGCGGAAACCCCAGTGGAAGATAGCAGCAGCATCAAGTGAATGTGATTGGGCATGGAGCTTCCACCATCACATTCGTTTTGGAAAATCAACTTGGACTCCTTGCAAAAGGACCAGTCCTAATTTTCAAAGGGAGTCTAATTGTTTTTGAAAGAGAGGCTAGGGATATAATTCACATGTCATTACCAAGGTTTGGTCATAGATTGGTTAATACTCTTTAAATTAGAAAGGAGAGTCTGGGCCTGGTCTCACAAAAGAGCTAGCTGAATGAGGGGATGCCTTCTGCCATTACCCCTGTCATGGTTAAATTTCTTAAGCCTAGAGTGGGTTTCCATGGCTTCCAGACATGCCTCAGTGTAGACTGGAGGTCGCAGGATGATTCGGCTACTGTCTGGCTGTCTGGCCTCTGTCTCTGCTCTTCTTTTATTTCAAGATCTTGTGCAGCAGGTTGTATGAAATTTTATCTCTCATAAGCTGTTTTCCTCCTGATTTTTTTTTTCACATCACCCATAGTTTCCATGTTTGTTGAGTGACTAGCTCTCCTGTCTCTGTTTAGTCCATAAATGTCAACTCCAGGTCCCCACTCCCAGAGGACTAGTGATGTGCTTGACGCTGGCTGTTCATTTGGTCCTCAGTGACCCAGCCTCTAGGTGGCCTCTGGCTGACCGTGGTGTTCATTTGCCTAGGAATATTCTTTGGTGGACACTGACTTCCCTTTCTGTGTGTATTAAATAACTTTCCTAAAGTTGACTTCTATGCAAAGTCTTAATATTTCCAATCAGATGACTTTCAAGTATCCATTTATCTTTCCTCTGCCAATCTTAATGCTAAATGCAGTGAGAGAAGGAGGAATAGAAGTCAGAGTGGGGTGAGCCAAGAGGATTTCGAGAGGCCACATTTAATAAGTGGGATACCCTCCAGTGACAGTAAGTGACAGAGGACATTCCACTGTGGAATCATTTTACATTCCAGAAAACGCTTTATTAACAGTGGTAGTTTAGTTTTCTTAAAGGTCAGCTATAGTGTGGCTGGATGTGTTGCTAGGAATGAGACCAGGAACAGTGCTGTGCAAGGCATTGTGGGATGTGAGAGAGGACAATGACAGTGGGACTTCAGGACAGGGAGGAGAGGACCCTCTGCCACCCATCCCACCAACCTCAAGATCCAGAGGTGAAATATCATGTCCTAAGCAATTCCATCATTCAGTGGCAGATCAGGAAGAAACAATCTCAGTTTTGTTTTATAATTCTAGAAATTTCCTTCCAAGATCCCTCACACTCTGTGTTGAAGGAGATGTGACTACTCTCTCCCCTAGCACCTCACTTTCCTCCTTCCCTCTCTTCCTTTCCTCTTCCTCTTCTGCTCTGTCTTTCCTTTCCTGTTTTCCCAGTCCTTTTTCAAAGCCCCTCTCTTCTTTTATGCAAAGTGTCAAATGTAGCCCAGGCTGGTTAGCCCAGGTCACATGACAAGGATCTCATGTAGCCCAGGTCACATGACACAGGGTCTCATGTAGCCCAGGTCACATGACACAGGATCTCATGTAGCCCAGGCTGGTTAGCCCAGGTCACTAAGTAAATAAGGATTAAATTGAACTCCTGACCCCTGTCTCTACCTCCCAAGTGTTGTTACGGCAGGTTTTTCCTGCTGGCTGCCGCCAGTCCTGCCGCCATGGTCCCACCGCCACGTGAGCCCCAAATAACACTCAGAGACTCTGTATTTGATACAATCCTGTTGGCCAGTTACCATTATTGTTTATGGGCTAGCTCGGTCTTAATTATTAACCCATTTCTACTTATCTAAGTATTTCCATGTGGCTCATCTTATCAGGGAGCGGCGGCTGGCGTCTTCCTTCCTCCCCGGTCTACATCTTGACTCCTCCCTACTACTTCCTCTTTCCTCCTCCTGGTTTCCTAGCCCCGCCTATCTAGTTTTCTATTGGCCACAGGCTTTGTTAATTAACCAGTATGAGAAACATATTTACAGAATAACATCTCCCATCAAAGTGTTGTAATAGTAGCTCTACACTCTGTGTTCCTCTTATTTTCATTATTGTATATCTGTGGGCCACATGCATTGCTGGTGTTGTTGGAGGTGTTAGGTGCCCGGGAACTAGAGTTAAGGATGGTTGTGAGCTACCATGTGAGAAAGGAACTTGGGTCCTCTACAAGTTCATCAAGCGCTCTTAACCTCTGAGCCATCTCTCTGGGCGCCTCCCTTGATTCTTACAAAACCATAGACAAAGAAGTGTCATTTTCTTTCGTCTTGTTTTAGCTTGTCAGTGCCTAGTCAACACGCCACAGTCAGGTGACATAAGGGACACTGCACTTAGACCCCAAGATCAAATTCCACTCACTGAAATTTGCTAAGCCTCGGTTTTCCAGCCAGTCAAATGGTAGGTGTGATCCTAGGATAGGCGCCCCAGGAAACCAACATGAGCAGCTTAGCAGGTGGCTGGGTCCTGGCCACTCTCCAGTTGGCCGTCCCTGTGCTTTCTGGATGATCCACCCAAAACTGAAGGAGCATCCTGTGATGATCTTGGTTGTTTGTGGATTTTGTTTGTTTTTTTCTTTATGCTCCTTTTTCTTGTACAATCCTTCAGGGATGATGTGACACAGTTACACAGTTTTGTGAATGCTAGCCTCCTGTATGGAGAAGGAAATATTTCCCCTTCTGGAGAATGTATGGGAGAAATTCTAGTGACCATTGCCCACAGCAGGAGGTGGCAACTGAGCTGGAAGAGGCTGTCCTCACTGCATACTGGCTAATACCTTGCTATGGGGGCACTGGGCACCTGTTTGTATCTAGACATTGACCTTGAGTGAACCCTTGGTGTGGTGACATTGTGCCCTCGTCATAGGTGAGGAAAGGGAGACTGGAAGGACTGGGCATCCATTTACCAGGGCTGAAGCTGCATAAGTTAGGCTTCCCATAGAAAGTGTGCTGTTGTTCTGAGTAAGCCAACACAGTCAGTGGCAAGTCCAAGAGGTCTGAGGTCTGTCCCTCTGTTGTCACCTCTTGATTTGAGTATTTAGAGCTGTTCAGATTCGGCCACCCCCCTACCCTCACCCCAATGCTCCAGTTCCAAAGGAATGTAATTTCTCCAAGAAATTTGATGTTAGTCACTGACACCTGGGAGTGTCTTGCAAGGAAACCTGAGGATCCCTAGCTGTGTTGCTGAAGGCTCTGGAGGTGGCAAGGTGCAGAGGCTTTGGGGACAACTGTCCTGGGTCACCACAGACCTGGTGCCTGCCAGAGGCTGAAGAGCTTTACACTTTACTATGTGTGTGGGTGTGTGTGTTTTGTGTGTGTGGCGTGTACGTATGTGAGTGTGGTATGTATATATGTATGTATGTTGTGTGGGGGGTATGTGTGTGTGTGTGCATGTGTTGTGTGTATATGGTATGTGAGTGTGGTATGTATATGTATGTATGTATGTTGTGTGTGTGTGTATGTATGTATGTATGTATGTGAGTGTGGGTGTGTGTGTGTGTGGTATGTATGTATGTATGTGAGTGTGGTGTGTGTGTGTGTGTGTGGTATGTATGTGTGTATGTGAGTGTGGTGTGTGCCTGTGTGTAGCTATGTGCATGGCAGTGCAAGTGCCAGCTGAGGAGAGAAAAGGCCATCAGACCCCCGGAGCTGTTTGCAGTTGTGAGCTGCCCATCATGTTCCTAACTGCTAAGCCCCACATTTCTTTTTTTGAAATGGGGTCTCATGGAGGTGGGGCTGGTTTCAAACACACTACATAGCCCAGGCTGTCCTGGAATTCCTGATCCCCCTGCCTCTGCATCCCAAGTGCTGAGATTATAGGTATGTGTTACAAAACCCAGCTTGAAAATGCATTTATGTCTCATAAATACTGTAAAATATTTAATATATGACCACAGTCTCCTGACAAGTCAAGACTGAGACAGTATAAATGGGATCATGTTTTCACAAGCAACTATTAATTTATAGTAGCTAAGATAATGGCGTCCAGTCTTTCTTTTGGTTCTGTCTGGGCAGCTCTGTAAATTGTGTATTGATTATGCAAATCGACCTAGTGTCTTTATTACTGCTCTGCAGATACATGCTGATTGAATGTACTTTTGGTAAGGTTGCCAGTTCTGTAGAAAAAATGCCTTTTTAAGATCCTTTTGGAAGGGAGAAATTTCTTTAAAACTTAAGAAAATGCAATATATTTGTAAATTCAAGGAATTTTGTCTTCTAGGAAATCAGGAGCAAAGTTAAAAAGTTTAAAGGATTCTGCTTAATTTCCTTTGTTTCCAATTCCTCAAGGAAGGAGCTGCAGAAATGATACCAGATCAATAATCATTTATTTTTGTAGTTTATTTTTGGTCATGTGGCTTTTCTTGTTTTGAATCAGGCTAAAGGAAACTTAGACATTCTGGGTTGGTTGAATTTTCACATTTATTAATGCAACTAGAAAAAGACAAAATGGCTTATTTTTCCCCAATTAAGCATCAGTTTTCTTATCATTGACAATGGCTTGTAAGTCACAAACCACAATCTTGGGTTTGCTCATATATATATATATATATATATATATATATATATATGTATATATATGTATATATATATATGCCAATATCCATTGCCAATATCTATTTATCTATCTTATTTTATAGGATTTTTCTTTTTCTTCTTTTGTTGAGTCATTGTGTTATCAAAACTTTTGTTTAGATTCCTCTTATTTTTCTAAATAGGAGCACTAACAAATGTGAGCTTGCTACCTTGTGTGAGTAAGAATGGGGGGAAAAAGCTGTTTTTGATTTGTCTAAGAAGCAGTCTTGTGCTCGCTAATGCCGGTGAGGCTGGAAGAAAGTCTTAGGTGTTGTTTCTAAAGAACATGCCCATTAGGCTATGTTGAATGGCCAGCCTTCCCGGTGCTGGGATTACAGTGTGGGCCTGGCTCTGGGGACTGCACTCAGGTCCAGTGCAGCTTGCACGGCGAACAACTTACCAACTAAGCCACCTGCCCAGACCCTTTGTTTTCCACTTTGGACCCAGTCTGTTAGAGATCTGTGCTGAAGGAAAACAAAAGACTCCATGTTCCAGGTTAGAATGCATCTGTTTAACGGGGCATTGAATGTCTAAAATGTTGTATTGACACTCTCCACACAAATCCATTTCTCTCTGCCTTTCTGTAGCACTGCAGTTTAGAAGAGCAGCATTCAAATTTTTGAAAGAAAACAAAGAAATAAGACAGAGCCATGAGTTAGGAGAACTGAGTGGTAGTACTGGCTTGATTTTTATTATTATTTTTTTAATGAATGAATTTGGAGCTTACCTTCTTCAAGGTGTTAAGGAAGGACTGCTCTGATGTAAAGCGTTGCTATGTTGCAGAGACCAATGCTACTTGTTTGAAACACTTCTAACACAGTGTTTCAATCATTGATGACCTAGTGAAGTATCTTTCTCAGAAATATTATGACTATTTGACTGGCACTGTCTGCAGTGGCCAGGAAATAGAAACCATCAATAGAATCACCAGAGGGTACCAAAGTCCACTGGGGACTTTCTACACCATTCTCTTTGGTCCCATGTAGCAATGTGCCCTGGAGCTGACGCTCTGTGATGAAGTGGAAACAAGGGCATTGTCCCCTCCAGATCCTTATGTAGGTTCTAGTTTCTAAACAGATTTCACTTGTAATTGTGGCTGTTTTAGGAGACGTTGTCTCGTCTCTGTACCTTGTCATTGCAGGCTAAAGACTACACACGTACTCTTTGGAATCACTTATTAACCTGGATGTTCAGCCATTTAAAATTACTTATAGAGCTATTACTACTAGATACCCAGCTGTTGAAAAATGTCTCCATGTAATATTTTCCTTCTGTAAAATGAAAGGAAGGGTCTTGGTTAAGAGGGGAACGTGGTCTGCTCGCTACTCTGGTTTGATTTGCATGGGAGTCTAATGTCTCAGGCTCAGCGGGAAGAATAAGAATCTTATCTGAGGAGTAAAGAAGGGTTCACACAACAGCAACACCGAAAATAAAACACACCTTCAACAAACTGCAGCAGCCCACTGTTAACAGCAGAAGAAAATTACCCAAGACAGAGAGAGTGATGTCACAGAAAGAAAACGGATTTTTTTCTTTCTGTATAACCTCCATTTAAGAAACAGCTGTGCAGGATGACTGTTTCCTTGCCTTGTGAGGTCACGTGGTTTTTTGTTTTGTTTTGTTTTGTTTTTTTACCATCTTTGTCTTCTAACTTGTGTACAGGTGTGTCATCATTCTTGGTGGGTTCTTGTGTTTCCTTCCTATACAAGGTTCTATGCATGCTTGTAAAGAACATTGAATATAGATATTTGGCATTTTCTCTCTTTCAGGGAATGTTCACGTGTGGAAGATTTTTGGAAGTTCAAACATCATAGGGCTAGCCCTGTCCTATGGCCCTGGGGATGAGGGTCTCAGGGTTTCCTACATGGTGGGTGAGAACCTCACCAACTGAGTCCATGCCAGCTCCTAGTTATGGGTTTATATTATTGGGAAAATCATAAACTACTTACAGAATCATGTTATTAATTTAAACAAACATTTAATATAGAAAGCAGAATGAAGGAGATACTAGGGTCACCATCCATTTTTATTTTCTATTAAATTTTACATTTTTCTTTGCCCGTATGCATGTTTGAAATAAAATGAAAGAAAAAAAAAAAGTAAAATGTATCTCACCAAAGATTCCCGAGATCCAGAAATATCTGTATGTACTAGGTTAAAAAGTTATCTGGTATGACCTCTTGTTGGCTCTGTGTGGCTTTGGCGTTTATTTGCTATTATTTAGGTATGGAGGAAGATGGCTCCAGGATTAAAGTCTGGATGTGTGAAGCCAGTTGAGATGAGTGAGTCGTCAGTCTGACTCTGCCTGGTCTGTAGGAATGGCCGTCCATGCCCCATGACTTACAAGTGGTGAGCTGCTCCTGGCCATGCACTGTGTTCTCCCATCAGCCGGCAGCTTTCCTTTACTCTCTGCTCCAGACGTAGTCTGCAGCCTCTCCTCTTGCTTACGTTGTAGCAGCAGTCACAGTGGTTCTCCACGTCCTGGTCTGCCCTCTGCTAGAGCATGCATTCTCTCTGTGACCACTGTGGCATCTTTCTAAAGTGGACCCGTCATGCCCCTGCTTAGACATCCCCCACTGGATGCCCTTGTCTGACTGGCGCAGAGCTACTTGGGTTTTCTCGAAGGTAGCATGTTGCTTTTGGCATCTGTGTCCTTGGTTTGGGAAGCTGAGTTCTGCTGTGTTCTTTGTTATTTCTCCTTAACCAGCCGCCCTGTACTGGGTAGGATGTGCCCGCCCATCCCTGTGTCTACTTAGCTGCAAGTGCCCTCTCTCTGACTTCACTGAGTTTTTGGGTTTTCTCCCTCCCAGCATGAATTTGCTTTGTTCGTTGTGCCATGCATGACACAGGGAAAATGTTTTGAATGGCAGACTTGGATAAATGGATCAAAGTGCCCAAGGTCCCAGGAAACATTTGTAGCTTCTGTGACCTCAGTCTGCTCCAGCCATTCAACTGGCATTACCAGTCTCTGAAACTGCTCCTGCCCAGCAAGCCCTCTGGAGGCAGGAACAGCTTCATCTTAGGGTTTGGACCCCCAGGACCTTCACCAAGGTGCGCAGGAAATGTTTGCTTGCTGAAGTTGTGACAAGGAAGTCAAGTGACTCATCCCGAAGTAGGCGATCCTCGTAACCTCTCTCTTTAATAACTTGTTTTTATTTTATGTGCATGGATCTGTGTTCTGCCTGCATGTGTGTCTGTGTGGTATGTCAGGAGCCCTGGAACTGCAGTTGCAGACAGTTGTGGGCTGCTGAGTGGGTACTCTTATTTGACTGTTGGATCACTGAAATAACTTACCTCTACGAGGTCCTTTGAGTAAGTGATAAAGACAGCAGAATGGAAGAAGGGAGTTTAGGATAGGTTTTTGATTAGAATTGGAGCCTTCCAGTTGTTTCCAAGCTGTTCATGCATGCGTTTTTTTTTTTTTTTAAACCAGGCTTGTTCCCCGTTGCTCTGCATCCTGTACATGGAGTGTCATTGTAGATGGAAAGAGTAGATGAGTTCATGTTGCAAATGCCAGCAATGATTTGTAATGCAGAGGCAACCCTTCTCATCTTTAAGGGTTTTGCAGACAAAAGGGAATGAGTAGATGGATGTGGCTCTCCTCCTTCCTCTTCAAAAATAATTTCATAACTCGGGGAATAGAATAGGTAGTAACTGAGCATTACAGAAAGAAGGGTAATTATTATTTTTTTTGAGACAAGGTCTTGTAACATATCCCAGGGTGTTCACCAACTTTCAGCCCTCCTGCTGTAGTCCCTCCAGTACTGAGATTACAGATGTGCATCACATGACCAGGCTGAAGAGGGCAGTGTAATTTTTAAAGATTAATTTTATTTTGAATAGTGTGTGTGTGTGTGTGTGTGTGTGTGTGTGTGTGTGTATGTATGTCAGAGTAGGTACCCGCAGAGGTCAGAAGACGATGACAGATCCTGTAAAACTGGAGTCACAGGCAGTTGTTAGCTGCCCACTGTGTGTGCTAGGAACCAAACTCTGGTGCCCTGTAAGATCAGACCATGCTCTTGACCAGTGAGCTACCCTCAGCCCCAAGAGAACAGTCCAGACGACAACCCCACATGAGTCGTGTAGACCTGCTGGTACCTAGCCCTGCTGTCGGTGGCATCTCTGTCTCTTGTTTATCCAAGCCGAGGCCACAGCTCCAGGATGCTTGAGTCTGGTCCCCCCACTGATTACTTCTGTTTTTGTTTTGTTTTGTTTGTTTGTTTGTTTACCTTGATTTGACAGACTGAAAATGAGACAGCTGCCAGCAGGCAAGTGTGCGGCTGACGGCTGGCTGCCCAGTCTGGCATGCGCCGTGCCTTCATTAAGGGTTCCTTGCCATTGTGTAACATTGTACGATTTATTTTCCCCAAAGCTGTTTTCATCTTCAGGGATTTCAAGTTAGAATGCATATCTCGAGCCCAGAAATCTCAGAGCAATGGTCCTGCCTTTTAGTTTTTGACCACCAGGAAGGTGTTCTGCTTCTCCTTAACCTCTCCTCAGAGCCAAAGGATGGCCCCTCTCTTTGTTTAGGGGGAAAAGGTAAAGGAAGCTTAGTCAGCATGGTTTGGTGGTTTGAAGACGAATGTGGGAAGAAGACTTTCCGATATGGTTCCCTCTAAACAGATATTCTCTGCCTTCCTTCTCTGGCTCCTGAACATGTCAGGAAAATAGATAACTTATTTGTAGATACGTGCTTCATTTATGTATTTATTTATTTGAATTTGTGTGTGACTGTGTGTGTGTGTGCAGTGTGTGTCCACACACTTCTGTGACCATGTGTATAAATGAAGATACGTTTGTTCAAGGCTCGTGAACATGTATGGAGGTCAGAGGGCAACCTCGTGTGTCCATCCTCATCGTTTACCTTCTTTGAAGAAGCATATCTTGGCTGTATTTCTGTTGCCAACCCCAGGCTAGCTAGCCCAACGAGCTTCTGAGATTTTTCCATTTCTATATCCAGCCTTATGTCCCTGTAGGAGTATGCTGGTGGACATCTGGCTTTTTAGTGGGTTCAGGGAATTTGAACTCAGACCCCCTTGCTTTCAGCACAAGTACTTTTGCCCTCTAATCCATCTTCCCCCCTCACATATGAACTTTAAATAACATCATCGATCATCAGTTATCATTTGGCACTAGATGGTTGTTAACCTGAGGTGTATGGCCATGTTTTGTAGTGTTTGATGGGAGATATGACTATGAAGTGTGTTTATATGAAATGATAGTTTACTTAATTCCCACAGTGCTCCTGCAAGTAAGACATGAGGTTTTAAAGCTGAGTCTCTGTAGACAGTATCCTTACCGTCATTAAAAATTACATTACATTGTTTATTTAGTGTGTGTTTTGTGTGTGTGTCCTTGGAATCCTGTGTGCCATAGAGCGCATCCATCATAGGGGTCCCAGGGATCAAACCCAGGTCATCAGGTGTGGTGACAAGGCCCCTTACCTGCTGCGGTAGCTTACTGTTTCCTCCTGAGATACTTTGCAATGAAACAAAACCTTACGCCTTTATTATCCTACTATACATTTTTGAATATTTAGTTTTTATAGCTTTAAATAATTAAGTTGCCAATGGTTGTGGTCATGACAATGAAATCAAGATTTAAAAAGAATAAAACATTATATATTCTTTCAAGTTAGTATCGTGTTGGTTAAGACTGAGTAGTTCACATCATGGTTCCATTTTGGTTAGAAGCTGGCTTTGCCCAAGAGAACAAACTTTTAGGAAATGGTCCAGTTTGAAGTCTGCGTGCCTGTGTACATATGTAACGTTTTGGGTTCATTCATGTCTCACCAGGCTCCGTCGCTAAGTAACCTTCCTGCATTCCTATTTACGGCATCACTGGAATCTTGTGTTTCTGCCACCCTCATAAAAACCCAGTCTGGTTTTTAAGGTCGGGCTTCATGCATGGGATTAACCAGGGAAAGCCTCATTTATATCTCCTGTGAAGAAGGACCAGGGCCTGCGCTCTTTCTGGATGCCAGAAGTTTTTATAGTAATACTTTGTATCTCGGCTCTGGCTCTTACCATTAAATGTGCTTTTTATAGAGTAGCAAGTTATAAATGTAGTGCAGCTACGGCATATTAATCTTACTGTGGAGATTTAATGAGGCAGTTGTTTTGCGATGGACACTATTGGGAGACGAGAGCGACAGAGTTTTACTTCATCACTGCCTGCAGAAATGTTCCTGGCCTGGTAATAATTATAACCACATGATCTCTTCATTTTTTTTTTCCTTGCTTTTGCTGGTGCTTTTCCATGCAAAAGTGGCTTGGAAGGAGGTCCATTTCCAGGCAGCAGAAAGGCTCAGAAATTGGGCTGTTTTCTTAGTAGTTTGACATTTCAGCTTTGATCAGGCATGGCATCCTTGTTGCAAAGAGAGAAATATGTCAGGCGAGTTTCAAGCACTCAGATAGTCCCTGCCAGTCCACCGAGATGGCTTTTAGGCATTCATTACTTTTACTTGACTTTTATATAGGTTATAAAAAAGTAAATGTGGTGAAACCTCATTTTTACATGGACAGAATAGAATTTCTGCTGCTTGGCCTTAAACCGATCCCACACTTGAAATTAATTGAAGTCCATGCCTTTATTACCTCCAACACTTTCAAGCCAGGGCAATTTTTCATTTTCCCCAAAGTTGTAATTTTATTAAACCAAGTTAAAGCAATAACAGTCCTTGAGAAGAGGAGGAAGGAAGGAACTACCTGCCAGAGACCATAATGAGAGGAAAATCAGGCCTCCTCCTTCAAGCCCTCATTTGTAGGTAGTGTTAACAAAACTGGAAACAGAAAGCCGCCATTTACTGTAGCAATAACAATTGTCCCTCTCTTCCAAAAGTCGACCTTTAGTTCAGATCAGGGGACTATAAATCCAGGCTCCCACAGCCCCTTTGAAAGGATGGGCTGCAAAGTTGGGTCAGCCAGTGAGCTCTTTTGTGATGGATGCCACATGTTGGAGCAGCATCATTTGGGGCAGCTGGAGAGAGAGGTTCCTGAGGTACAATGTGCTTTGCAGTTGCCCTGTGGGGGCATGATGGGGCCTATGTTAAAATCCTGCCCTGTGAGATAGTTTATAGGCAACAATGTAGTTGGAAGAACAAATGTCCCTCAGGCAGCCGTGCTGGGGGCAGGGCGACACTTGCAGGCATGGGTCTCCTGTTTATAACCCTTAGGCTGAAGTCAGGGGTTTGAATGACTCGCAGAGTAATACAATTATTTTTTATGATTGGATCTCAAAGGACTTTATAAAAACTCCATCACTAAGGCCATGTGCAATTACTGAAGTGTAACCACCTGTGGGAAAGAGCATGGTTGACAAAGCAAGCCTTTCTAGATGCCTCCCACACCCACTGGCACGAGGAGCAGAAACCCCACACACAAATAAACACGTCTTTTGAATGGCCAGGAAAGAATTCCTCAAGTGAGTGAGGCTGGGGAAGAACATCTCACAAGGAAAGAAACAGATTCTGGTCCTCCCCACTCGGAGGCCTCACAGGCTATAATCGAACCTGCCTCCCAGAGGGTCCCACTTAAGTGTTGACCTAAAAACAAATCCGCCAGTTGGCTGGAGCATGCATCTTAAAGTTGCAGCAGAAGTGAATAAGCTTGACTGACTCTAGTCCCCAAAGGCTCCTATCTGTAAACCCAGAAGTGCAGGCAAAACATTTTTATTAGTCTTAAAATGACCCGCCCTCTAGTAACCGGCAGTATGATGGAAGCCCAGGGTGGCCTCCTCTTTAGCCTGGGAGAGCAGAAGCACTGAGCATTCGTATTTGTTTGGTGTCTTTAATATTAGATTTGTATAAAATACTCATATTCCTGAATAATGAGGAAGGTGACTTTTTATCTTTTTTCTCTGCATATTACTTAAAGTATTCAGTCTCCTTATTTGAAAACAAACAGGTCTGCAAGCTTGATGCATAGAATCTAAATAATCACATTAAAATTCAGAACCAACACCCACATTTCCCTGAATGCTTTTTTTTCAGAAACTGGAAACTCATGCTAAGCCAGAAAGAATATTCAGTGTGTGCACCCTGCCCCTAGCAAGCATTTACTGGTGTGGGGTCATTTGCCGAAGTGGGACAGTCATTTCCTTTGCTGAATTGCCCTCTGGGTTGGCACTCTGTTCCTACTTGGCTTCAGTCTGTGGGACATCTTTGGATTATTACCAAAGTGTTGAGTCTGTAACTCTAACTCTAGACAGAACATTTGAAGGCAGGAAACACCAATGTGGTCGGTCATGATGTGTCAGTCTTGGAGAATGTATGCATGTGCATGCTTTTTAATTTGGAGGTGACTGGTCTGTTCCCATTTTACAGACAAGATACCAGGAAAAGTCCTTTCCCCTTTCTTCTTTAAGGCATTCTCTTCCCATTAAATAATATTTGCTAAGCACTCAACTGGAGATGGTGCTGGCCTGGGCAGAGAACAAGACAAAAGCAAAGAATCTTGTCAGTCTACCCCCTCCCCAAGGACCAGTGGAACCCCCAGTGTATTGAGATGGTCATATAGAGGGTCTTCAGGTGATACTTTTCCAGATGGCAAATCAACCCAAATTACTAATTACTTAAATACCATGTCCCCTAAAACAAACAGACACAAAATGATTTGCTGTTTGAGATGGGCCCATGCTTTTCCCATGACTCAGTGAGATTACTTTATACATTCAAATAGAAATCCATTTTGGTTTGTCTGAATCATTTGAAGGTGCTGAGGAGGTTAAGTTTATTTCAGAGTCAAAGGAATCTTTGAACAGACAGAAAAGGGCATACTCTAGGTTCTTAGAAGCTTGCAATCTGCAGGTTAGCAGGTAGACCCTCCTACCTGCAGGAAGGCACAGTGGCAATATCTATGGGCTTTCTAAGAAATATTTGGCAAATGTTGGCCATGTGGATTCTTGGTTGTAGCATTTCAAACATTCAATGGGATATTAAGTGTCTCATATTTACATAATCCAGTACAGTACAATCATTTGCATTAATATTATAATCATATTGAATATATGCTTCTAGATAATGTAACATACATGATCTTAGATATCTTGATATAGCCCATTTGTAATTCCCATTAATTAGACAAGATTATAAAGAAAATAGAAACTCTGAACTGTGGTGTAGCTTACTTGGTAGAGTGATTGCCTGGCATGCACAAAGCTCGGATTCTGTCTCCAGGTCTACACAAAGCAGGCCTGCTGCTAACTGCCTCTTATCCTAGCACTGTGGAAGTTCAAGGTTATCCTCAGCTACATAGTACATTTAAGGACAGCCTTGGCTACATGAGACGTTGTTACAAAAACAAAAAGTCCTGACTTATTGGAAATACACTGTGTATCTTCTGGTTGTGGAGGACTTTCTATTATTAGGAATGAATGTCCTCCAAATGTACTGTTAATAGTATGATCCTAATTTCTCCTAAGGTAGTTCTTGTCCCTCTCTCTTTGTGTACCCACCCTCCCCTTTCCTCTTCTGACACCACTCCCCTTTCCATTTCTACAGAGAAGAGCAAAGGCATTAGGGATTTGAGGAGATACTTCTCTTATATAAAAACATACATACTACATACAATGTGTGTGTGTGTGTGTGTGTGTGTGTGTGTGTGTGTGTGTGTGTGTGTGTGTGTGTAGTTTTGGTGACTGAACTAGGTAGACTGCTCTATAGTGAATCCAGGGACAGCATACATGATCTACACATAGAACTCTGAGTTAATACAGTTTCTGTGCCTTACTCTTTATCTGCCCTGCCATTTGGGGATCACTCCTAGGACGCAGATAGATATTTAGTTTGCACAACATGCGGCTTTGCCACACTGATAACACTGTCTTAGGTTGTTGACTCTGTTGCAATCATAATTGCTGTTCATATCTTTGTTTTTTTTCTGTATAATTTGGAAATCCAAAAGACAGAGCGATCTGTTTCACTTGCACATGTGCCTGGAAGGATGCTTGGCTGGGAGGAAGAGTTTGCTTTGCTATCGCTGTATCACAGATAATGGGGCAACTGTGCATTTCGACCAGTTTATAAACAAAGGTCAATTTCTTGCCTATGGTAATTAGCTTAGCAGATTCTAGGCTTTTGTATGATCTGGTAATTTCCCATGGAAGAATATATTTAGCAGAAAGGTGTTCATTCTTGGAAGTAGTTTCTTTTTCCTTCGTATTGAAGACTGTTTATTTTAAAAGTGATTTATCTTTCTCTTTTAATGAAAAACTCCTAAAAAGCAGTTTAAAAACGACAAATGAAGTTTAAGCATGGTTTGTCTGAAGGGGGTGGGGTATGAAAGGGACTCGGTAGTGGGGGGGAAAACTCGGCTGATAATAAAAACGGACACTTTTGATCCTCTGTGTCGCAGCTTTTGGGGAAACTAGTGTTTTGTTTCTGGTAGCAAGAAGATGGGATGTTGCTTTGTAAGGACCTGTCTCTAAAGCCCGTACTTACAGTCTTGATTTTCTTTCAGACCCCAACTGTAAACTTGAAGACAAGACTGAAGATGGAGAGGCACTAGACTGCCAGAAGAGGCCAGAAGACGGGGAGGAGTTGGAGGACGAAGCTGTGCACAGCTGTGACAGCTGCCTCCAGGTGTTTGAGTCACTGAGCGACATCACAGAGCACAAGATCCATCAATGCCAACTGGCAGGTAAACAGTGCTGATGGCTTCCCGGCTCCCCACACTGTGACACTTGTGATTTTTTCCTGCCAGTTTGTTCCTTTGTGTGGTTTTTGCCTCCGATTATTTCACTCTGTACACTTGAAATCCTAGGAAAGTTTAGCACGGTGTGCAACCTTATGACCCGGAGACATGATGGGGCTATCCGCAAGTCTGCTGGGTTGCATTCTTAGCCAACCTGGGATGCGTACTGTGTCGGGGGGGGTGGGTATGTTGGACACTCCTGACAAGAGATACTTTTGTAAACATTCCAGAATTGGTTGTCTGGGGTGACATCATTGTAGTTCTTTAAGAGTTTGAATTGGGAGTATGTACGCATATATGAATGCATATATATATATGTGTGTATATATAATACATACATACATATATCTCTCTCTATATATCTATATATCTATATATTTATATCTATATCTATATGCTTATAATTTTGCTTACTTTTTACTTGGCTGTTAGGAATAAAATGGAGTATTAGATGACTAAAATAAAACAAAACCCCTTTTAAATATTTTTCTAGGATTGTTAATGTCTGTTAACTTATTGGCTTAAGTATTATCTCTTCAGATAAACCTTTCCTGACCTTGCTCTGTCTAATCACACACCCTTTTGTGTTCTCTTAAATGCCCTCTCGTTAAGTCCCAGCACTTACTTTATCATCACTGTTGTTGAGAATTGTCTTAGTTTCTTTTCTGTGATAGAACAGCATGACGAAAAGCAACTTGGGGAAGAAATAGCATTGCATAGCTTACAGTCTATCAACCAAGGAAGAAAGGGCAGGAACTCAGGGCAGGAACCTGGAGGCAGGCACTGATGCAGGCCATGGAGGAGTGTTGTATACTGGCTTTCAGCACCCAGGACCACCTGCTCAGGGGTAGTAGCATTCACAGTGAGCGAGGCTATCTCATCAATAGTGAATCAAGACGATGCCTAACAGACTTGCCTACTGCCATTGGAGACATTTCCTCAATGAAGACTCCCTTTTTTCCCTAGATGATGCTAGCTTGTATCAAATTGACATAAAAAACTACTCAGCATAAGGTATCAAGTCTAGAGCTTCACATAGGCCCCACATGGCTGCTTCCACTGAGCTGTGTCCCAGCCCTTACTACTCACTACCCAAACACCACAGTTCTCACCACGCATGTTCATTTCCTGCCTCCAATATTAGACCTTGAGCTTATGAAGGGCTGGAGCTGTGTCTTCTTCGTCCTTGCATCAGCTGAGTCAGTCATGGTGCTGGAACTTCACTAGCCTCTCACTAAGGCTGCCAGGATACTCTACTGTGCTGTTCATCAGAGGAGGAAAATCTGTCACCCACCGACACACAGCATGTTCAATGCAATGGCTGAATAAAGCTGAAACTTGGTTTTTGAATCTATTCCTCCTTAAAAGTATAGTTATCTTTGATAATCTGTGTATTCTGGGTCTCTCAATGCAGCTAGCTGTACATCAAAAGTGTCTGAGGAATATTTTGTTCACAGGTGTAGATTTTACTTTTTTCCCCCCTTGTCCTTATTCACTATATAATAACCCCTTACCTAGCATTTATATTGTAAAGGTTATGGTAACAGAGATGACTCAGTATACATGTACAGGAGGACGTGTGTAAGGATACGAAGACTCTATACCATTTTGTGAATTGTGATATCTGCTAGGGAATTAGAACTCATCCCCAGTGGTCACCAAGGTTGACCAGGTACCATGCAGGGATATACCATGTTTGTTGGTTGGTTGGCTACACGACCAGTAGACCATGGAATGTCTTCCTTACTATCGGCCATATACCTTCTTTCCCTCGCTATTTGAATTTGCCATGGTTCCTGTATCCCTTTGGGTGGATCTCTCCTTTTCCTTCTCCTGTTTTTTCCTAGCACAGTCTTCCTTTCACAAATGATGGTCAGGAAATATATTTATTAGACAAGTTGTTCTCCAACTGTTTTCCTAGAATATTTATATTTGTGTAAGATTTTAATGGGTGTTTCATTTTAACAAGGTTTCCTGAGCAGATTATTGTGGCAGCGTTGGATGGAATCCAGGTAAACAGTTCTTTATTAAAAAGTTCACCATGGCTCATCTCTTCAAGAGGGGGGTGCAGTGAAAACCTTTATTAGGCCATACAATCTTCCTTTCAGAAAAGGCTTTCTTTTTAGCCTCCTTTTTAGAATCACCTCCTTGGCTGGCCTGTAATTCACCAATCTCTCTGCCTCTGCTTCCCAGATGGTAGAGTTAGAGGCACGTGCCACCACACTGGCTAGAATGATGCATATTGACCATTTATCTTTGTAACATTATAGGATTTTTAGGGTAACTTCAAATATACAGAAGTTTTGTGTTATTTGTTTTCTTTGCTTCTCCTTTCTTCCCCCTCTTTTCACTCCGGCTTACAATTATTTTCTTAATATTTGAAGGTAGTCAAAATATCACATCCCTAGAGATGCAGCTTGTGTATTTCATAGGGACCCCTCCATTCTTCTGATCACCGTATAGTTACCAGATTCACAAAAGTTAAAATTTATTTAACAACAAATGTCTAACTAACACTCATTTTGTTATTACTGATGTCTAATCTATAGCCCATTTTTGAATTGCAACAACTTGTTCCTATAATGTCCTTTATAACATTTCCTGTGATGCCAAATCTCTCTGCCTGGTCTAATCAAGAATTCCTTCTCCATATTTGTTTGTATTTTTGAAGGGTGCCTAACAGACTTTGTAGGATTTCCACCATTTTAGGTTTGTCTGTTTCCTCATGGTCACATTCAGGTTCTGTGCTGTGGTAAGGACACCAGTATGATGTCACATCCTCCTTATTCATTGCACCTTGAAGTAAATAGTATTTGTTCCAGAGATGGTGATGAAAACACTTGTTTTCCACAGTGTTCACCAATCTTTTTTTTTTTTAAGATTTATTAATTTATTATGTACACAGGCCTACATGTATGCCTGCATGACAGAAGAGATCACCAGCCCTTATTACAGATGGTTGTGAGCTACCATGTGGCTGCTGGGAATTGAACTCAGGTCGAAGAGCAGCTAGTGCTCTCAACCTCTGAGCCATCTCTCCAGCCCAGGTGTTTACCAATCTTGTCTAGTGTAACTTATTGTTTTCCCTTTGTATACAGTGCAAGGACAATTCATGAGAAGATACTGTCATGCCTCAATTCTATAACTCTATAAAATTTTGACCACTGTTTGTCAGTGCAATAATTTTTGTTACTTGTTGGCTTATTTGTATTTCTTTCCTTATTTGTTTGTTTATTCATATCATAATTGATTTTTAGATGACTTTATTCAGTGATCAATATTTCATTATGTATATGTGTGTGTATATGTATCTGTGTATCTACCTATGTATCTATCTATCATCTATCCATCCATCATCTATTTGTTGTCTGCATGTCCATTTATTAATCATCTGTCCGTCCACCCACCCACCCATCTATCTATCCATCCATCCATCCATCTATCCATCCATCCATCCATCCATCCATCCATCCATCCATCCATCCATCCATCTATCCATCCATCCATCCTTTTTCTATCTTTGCATGTTGGGAATCAAACTCAAGGCCTTATGCTAGATAGGTCCATACTACTGAACTGCACCCCTACCTTACTATGAATATTTTCATGTATTTATTGTCCTAGATTTAGTCAATGAGGATGGATTCAAATTCTGTCTTTTGGTGTCTGTTTAAATGTTTCTGTCATTATCCAGGGGAACTTGGTTTGTTTCTTGGACAAACAAAATCTCTGGGTCATATTCTTCTCTTGTCCAGTTATGTCTTGCAATCAATGTCTTTTTGGTGATTATTACTGTTTATCATTTTTGCTAGGGTAATGTGATATGATTCATTTAAAGAAGCATACTATTTACAAATCAAAACCTGAGTGCTCTGTGCTCAGTGCTACACATCTTATTGTCTGTAGAGTTCTCAGGCAACTGAATTAGGACATATACAAATATGCTAATATAATTTGTAATATAAACAATATGATCACAGCCTACATAACGTACACATACACAAGTATATACATCTATATGCATTTTCCAACAAAAACCCTGTGTTTGTTTTCATATTTTCAATTTAACCCAACGTCTCAGGCATATCCTGTTTTTCCTGTCCCTTCCTTCTGTCTGCTATCATCTTCAGTGTATGGATTCAATTGCTTGAGCCTAGAATACATGTTAAATAATCCTTTAATGGTTGACTCATTTAACCATGATAATTATGTCACCCAGTTAGGGCTAATATCTTTTGCAATTGGTTAAGTCTATATTTTAATGCAGTGATGACATAGGATAAAATTAATGTTATGAGTGTGCTGTTTTGTGGATTTTGGCAATATGCACACACTCATGCCCTGCACCCACTTCTCATGAGATGTTGTCTTCCTTCCCAGTCCCCTCTTCCCTTCCACATCATCAGTGCCCTATCCGAAGTACCCAGACCTTCTGAGCTCTTTAACTGTAGATTCATTTTGCCTGCTATAAATGGGCCCATGCGCTGTGATACACTATGAATGCTTCTCTGCCCCAGGGCCTTTTGTGTGGCGGGTCAAGGAAACTTTCATGATGTCATAAGTATTTTTGTTGTTGTCTTTCATTGTTGAAAGTATTCTGCATGTTCAAATACTACTTTTGTTATGTGGCTGTACTGTACTTTATTTTCTGTTTTCTTTGTTGGGCGTTTTGGTTACTTTCTCTTTTCCCTTTTGGTTATTCTGAATTAAGTTGTAGTGGGCTACCTACCTTTATGTGGGCATATGTTGTAATCTTCTTGGGTTGATGGCACAAGAGTGAGGTACGGGTACTGAGGAGGGTGAGAAGGGAGAGTATACCTGTTTGTAGACATGCTTATTCCCAAGATGGGTGTTTCACTTTGTACTACTGCTGGTGGGGGTTCAGACTTCCAGCCATCATGCGTCCATGACAAAGTTCATACTGCCATCTTCTCAATTCTGTCTTTCTCTGGGGGATGAATTGGTCTTCTTTATGGATTTGCTTATGCCTGCTAGTTCATACACACTACACTGACTTTTTGTTTAATGGCTCTTTTTCTTAGAACACAGAATTTTGTAAAAATCCAGGACCCTACTACATAGTCCTGGCTGGCCCATAACTTACTATGTAGATCAGGCTGACCTCAAACTCTCAGAGATACATTTACCTCTGTGTCCTCAGTGCAGGGATTAATGGTGTGTTCTACCAAGTTTATCTGGGGCTAATAAATATAGATAATTAGTAAGATGCTATTTTTAGGTGGATGGTTGGAACATTACATGAAGCTTTTCTCTCTTGTAGAATAGCATTTACATTAGCACAAAAACATCTATGTGCACTGCTTAGTATATACTAAGCTAGTGAGAGACCTTTTCTAAGGTGAGAAGGGGTGGTTTGTCCTGTTTCAGGTTACATTTTATTCATTCATTTGTCAATTCCTTCATTCTTATGGTATTTGGAATCCTATCAGTGTATCATGAACATTTGGCAAGCATTCTACCACTGAATCACATCTTCAGTCTTAAAGTTATTTTAAAACTTAAATGTTGTAAAGTAAATTCTGCAGTCTACTTAATGAGGATGCACTTACATGCATCCCCCAGCTGATACATGCATATACATACATACATATATATGTTCAACTACAGGAATCAGAAGATGATCGAAAGATGACTTTGGTCTCCTCTGATCTTAATGGTATCTACAGAACACAGAATGGGCTAAGACAGCTAATAATTTTTTTAAAGTAATGAAATATTTGGTCTCTCTTGATCCAAGGCTTTCGGAAAGCTGGGATCTGGCCTGTGTTCACATAGCACCGCAGCATTTTAAAGGTCAGAGAGCAAAAGTGACTTACTGAGTCATGCCAGAGAAGGACAAATCTGACGGGCTTCCTTCCTGTGTACCAAAAGATCAAACAAGTAAATAAAAGCAAAGAATGACGGTGATGATGGCGGTGGTGATGGTGATGGTGGTGATGATGGTGTGTATGCTTGCTAGTGGTTTTTAATGTGTAAGTCAAGACCCCTTTGGAAGTTGAATGGCTTTTTCACAGAGATTACTAAGACCATCAGAAAACAGATATTTATGATTCCGAACAATAGCAGTTATGAAGTACCACAAAAATAATTGTGTGGTTGGGGATCACCACAACACGAGGGACTGCATTAAAGGGTCGCAGCAATAGGAATGTTGAGAAGCACCGGTGTGTACATTTTTATTGCTGGGGGGGTGGGAGTGGGAGGCTCATGGGTATAAAGCCAGAGTGAAAGGCTAGAGAGTGAAGAGCAGAAATTGCAATAATCTGCAGTAGATGAAGGTGTCCAGTGGAAACTTGAGTTATCCCCCCCCCAGTCTTCTCTGGAGGAGATTAAAGACACAGGATGATTTTAATTAAAAGGGTGATGCGATGCTTTTTGGTGGAACTTAGAGCACAGCGTCCCTGGGTTTTCGTCCAGCTGCTGCAGTGAGCTCTGTGGGTACCACTTGTTTAAAACCTCTCTACAGACAGCACTAAGGAAGCAAAGGGGGGCATTGGTGTTTCATTTCTTCTGTCTTGCTTGACTCATTTTTTGTTGGTTCTGTTTTTAACTTTATCACCTGCTTATGTCTTTGCTGTCTTGCCTCTGGTTCGTGTCATTCTCAGACACTCATAATTTCCTGTCTCCATCCACCCCGTTTCTTCTGTGTGTCTTGTGCAGTCTTAAGGAATTTCCAGTTATTCTTTGATCCATGTGGACTCCCTCCCTTCTGTTCATCTTGTTGCCTTTACTTAGCTGCTTGGCTCTGCCCAGCTAGACCATAACCTGGAGGTATTTCCATGAATAATTTGTGTGAAGGAAGAGTGAATTCTGAATAGTGTGGTTCAGTGCTTAAATGTAGAGCAGAAAGACTAGAAAGAAGCCATATGACTCAATTTGCAAACAGAAAACCGGTACCTAATGGTCTGAGACATCTGGAGGTCACATAGACATCTGGGGGTAGCTGGGTTCTGCTGTGAGATAGCCAGAGAAACCCCACCTTGGGTCTCTCTTTCTCTTGGCTGCAGGATTTCTTGGCGATGTCACATCTATTCCTTTGGTGATTTTTGTCCCCAAGGATGATGCACATTCTTTGACGAGTCTGCCTCAGTGGACACTGGCCATTCTGTAGCAAATGGCTTGAACTCCTGGGGTAAATAGTCCTGCTCAGTCAGCCCAGCCTGAACCAAGCCACTGTAGATGAGGATCAGGTCATGAGTCAGATATCAGTGTGGCCTGCACTTATGGACAGTGGTACAAGGAAGGATGCAGGGATGGAGGGAGACACCCACACTTCAAGCAACCTGAACCTTTGAGGTGTGTGGAATGCCAGCACTATTCTGAAGAAGGAGATTTGATTTAGAGTTTGACAAAAACAACCCCTAAAGGTATCCAGGGACAAGGTGACACCCATGCAGATGAGATTTCGCTGTCTTGTGGAACTGTTTCTTTCCAGTCTGTAATCCAGCATGTAAATCACATACCACCCTTGCTTGCAGGAAGAGGGGCAAAGGTGAAGACAAGATTCAATCCTACTCTTCAACTGGAGCCATAGCCGGCAGCCACCTGCCCAACCCTAGCCTTGCTGTGTTTTCCTGGAGGCTGGGAAGGGAGGGAGGGAGGCAGCCCTCCAGTGCTGTTGGGACTCTGATGCAGAAGACAGATTACCAAAATATATATTTACTGAAGGAAAAGCACAGAGAACCTTTCATTGTGCTAATCCACAAACCCTATCATTTCTTGCCAATTCCCTCAGGGGGCGGGGAGGGCTGTGAGCCAGAGGGGTCTCATCACACTACTCAACAAAGATTTAATAGCAGGGTGCTGTGGGGAAGGCTGAGATTACGGGACTTTATTATGCTTACAAAACGGAGTAGGAACCAGCATTGTAAATCATTGAGACTAAGCTACACTTAACCGGATAAATGTGTAAAGTGCGTTTGGTAATGCGGCCTGCTCCTTGTTCTGCATCCTGTCTCTTGTCTCCTGCTAATTTGCGAACTTGAGTTGTCTGCTAAGTGCTCTCTCTTGTCATTCTTGTGAGTTGCTCTGGTGCATATGCAGAAAGCACCAAGTACATCCTGTTAGTTCTTAACCCAGTGTCTGTCTGTCCGCCCGCCCGTCCACCCGCCATTCATTCAGAAGCTTGCTAAGTAGAGATGCACATGACAGGAAGGCTGACTTTTTTTTTTGGGGGGGGGGACATAGGTTTGCAAATCAGATTTGTAAAGCTCTAGCCAGATTTGAAACTGCACTTTTCATCCCTCTCTTCTTTTTTCTTTCTTTTCTTAAAGAAGGTTTTTCCCCAAAGATATTCATACTTGGTTACTGTATTTGTCACTTCACTCTTTCTCCTTCCCTTCCGTCTCCTCCTCCTTCAAATTCATGACCTCTTCTTCATTAATTGCTATTACATATGGTGTGTGTGTGTGTGTGTGTGTGTGTGTGTGTGTGTGTGTGTGTGGGTGTGTGTGTGCAGTCTACTGAGTTCACCTGGTATTGCCTGGAGGATTATATGTTTAAGGCTGACAACTTGGGATAACCTATCTGGGGGTCATCCCTGGAGAAACTTGATCCTCCCTCTCTCAGGAGTCCCTTCCTTCCTTCCCTCTCTCTCTCCCTTCCTCCCTCCCTTCCTTCCTTCCCTCTCTCCCTCCCTCCCTCCCTCCCTCCTTCCCTTCCTTCCTTCCCTCTCTCCCTCCCTCCTTCCTTCCCTCTCTCCTTCACTCTCTCCCTCCCTTCCTTCCTTCCTTCCTCCCTTCCTTCCTTCCTTCCTTCCTTCCTTCCTTCCTTCACTCTCTCCCTCCCTCCTTCCTTCCTTCTTCCCTCCCTTCCTTCTTTTACTCTCTCCCTCCCTCCTTTCTTTCTTCTTCCCTCCCTTCCTTCCTTCCCTCCTTCCCTTCTTTCCTTCCTACCCTCTTTCCCTCCCTCCTTCCTTCCTTCTTCCCTCCCTTCCTTCTTTCTCTCTCTCCCTCCCTCCTTCCTTTCTTCTTCCCTCCCTTCCTTCCTTCCCTCTCTCCCTCCCTCCTTCCTTCCCTCTCTGCCTCCCTTCCTTCCTTCCCTCTCTCCCTCCTTCCTTCCTTTCTTCCTCCCTCCCTTCCTTCCCTCTCTCCCTCCCTCCTTCCTTTCTTCCTCCCTCCCTTCCTTCCTTCCCTCTCTCCCTCCCTCCTTCCTTCCTTCCTTCCCTCTCTCCCTCCCTCCTTCCTTCCTTCCTTTTTTCCTTCCTTTCTTCCCTTCCTTCCTTCCCTCCCTCCTTCCTTCCCTCCCTCCTTCCTTCCCTCCCTCCCTCCTTCCTTCCTTCCTTCCTTCCTTCCTTCCTTCCTTCCTTCCTTCCTTCCTTCCCTCTCTCCCTCCCTCCTTCCTTTCTTCCCTTCCTTCCTTCCCTCCCTCCTTCCTTCCTTCCTTCCTTTTTTCCTTCCTTTCTTCCCTTCCTTCCTTCCCTTCCTCCTTCCTTCCTTCCCTCCCTCCTTCCTTCCCTCCCTCCCTCCTCCTTCCTCCCCCCCCTTCCTTCCCTCCCTCCTTCCTTCCTTCCCTCCCTCCTTCCTTCCTTCCCTCCCTCCTTCCTTCCTTCCTTCCTTCCTTCTTTCCACCCTCCCCTCTTTCCTTCTTTCCTTCCTTCCTCTGTCCTTTCCCCTTTTCTCCCCCCTCCCTCCCTTCGTTCCTTTCTGGTCTCAGGTAAGTGTTATACTAAGCTGCAGCTCCAACCCAGTTTGTTGTCGTTGTTATTATTATTAATCTTGAGGCAAGGTCTCTCTACATTGTTCATTATTATAAACAAGGCTGGTTTATACTTGAGATCCTCCTGCCTCAGCCTCCCAATTAGCTGGGATTACAGGTGTGAGCCTCACGGCCATCACTTGTTTCTAAACTGTGTTCCCGTATTGCTTTACATTTTTGGGGGGGGGATGAATTCAGCAGATGAGTGGCTGCTGTATAAAGTAGCATGTTCGCTTGATTTTATCTTCAGAGTTGAACTTTCTAGTATCTTTGCAGTTTCTGAGAACTAAAAACTTTCATTACATGGAGCACTGAGGTAACTATTTTTTGTTGTCTTTGTTGTTTATTTCCCAGAGAAAATCTTTTAAAGTAAAAATATGTCTGCAGGTGTTGTGTGGCCCTGGTGAACTAATTTCTGGGTGATTTCTGCTGGAGCTCCGCTGCCAGGACAGTGAGAGGAAGTGTAGCTTTGTAAAACTGGTGAACACTGTATTCATAACCAACCCATTTTGCCATTTTTTTTAGAGGATCATACGTTTCTGCAATCATGCAGAATCAATATGCTGCTTAAAAAAGTTAATTCATATTAATTACTGTAAGGTGAGGCATTGTAAGTTTCATTAGCACATTTCCATATTAAATGATATTAACCCATTATGTTTCATTAATCATTTATATAACCTTAATTATATATTCTAATTACATTTAAGGTAGTATAAGTTTTACTTGTAACGTCCCTTTGCTTAGATGAATTTGTGGCACTGTACCTAAAATATTCCCACACTGGTAGTCTAGCCTAATGCTTCCTGAAATACCTGCTTAAAGGCAGCCGTGTCCTGTGTGGGCCTGGTGAATAGATCCCCTTGGCATATGCATCTCAGTGTGGAGAACAGTACTTTTTAAGCCTTTTTGACAAAATGTTGGCATGTATTCTCATATGCCTGTATTGATACACCAATGGACACATACATTGTATAGCAAGTACAGAAATAAAATGGGAAAGTGCATACAGATGAAATATAGTTCACTATAATTTTGCAGTTTTAGACTCCCAGCCTTGCTTGCTTTATTCATTTTCATCACTGTTAGACCTGAGAAAAGGCACGTCACAAACCAGCCAAGAACAATGGCTGAGGGTCCTGGGCGGTTTAGTCTCCATGGTGGGTGTAGCCTGGTTCTCGACCTACTGCACTGTTCCTGTCAGTGTTGGTCCGCTGACTTTGGACCTGGCCTGACTCGGTCATCTCCTTCTCTGTCCTCTTTCACACAGCAGCACAGCTGGAAAGCTGCTTCTGGGAGCTTCTGGGAGTGCAGAGCAGGGCTGGCCATTTTCTTCATTACCCGTGCTTGAGTGTCAGTATCTTGCGGTTTTATTGCACAGAACTTTTGAAATCAGTTGAGAAAATCTGACACTAAATTAAGTCAGTTAAATAAGGTGGTCCCCATATCCATTTCCCTGGAGAGAACTGACTGTATCATTACGAGAAGAGACACAAGGGACAGAAATTGCGAGGCCATTCAGCTGACTGGAGTCATGGTTATCTTGCTTTCAGGAAGATTTGTACTGGAATGACTTTTCCAAGATTTATTAGTTTTTGTGTGTGAAGGTGCATATGCACATATGCATGTGGGCACCAGAGGGAAATCTCAGCTGCAATTTCATTCACCTTGGTTTTGAGGCCAGGTCTCTCTCTCATTGGCTTGGAAGTAACCCGGGAGACTAGGCTGGCCAGCTGGTGTATCTCCTTCCCCCGTACTGGGGTTGTAAGGTGGATCATTGCTCCTGGCTTTTTTTCATGGATTCTGTGACTGAAAACCAGGTCCTCGTGTGGCAGGCACTCTGCCCCTAAACTACCTCCCCCCTCCCTAGAACGAACAGTGTCCTCTCTGATTGGAAGCTAAACATTCAGACTATGAGCTCTAACCTGGAATAATGTACCCTGTGTCTTGTCTTGTCACATACTTCACAATATGAAAATAACTTGAGTCTGCTGCTCTACAGTATAGAGACAGTGGTTCAGGCAGCTGTGTGACTACCTTCATCCACCAGCGTGCTGGCCAAGTCTCTCAGAAACGAGGAACTGCCTGTAATCAAGTCTGAACTGTGGATAGCTATCGAGGAAACTGTCTCCGGTTTGGGGGAGTCAGTTCATTTTTTTTTTTAACCTGAAGTAAATACTTATTGTTTCAGCACTGATCTTGTTTGCTATAGCAGATGAAAAATAATTATGACCTTTTCTGTATGTGTGTTGTGTGTGTGGGGCGGGGGGCAGTGTGGCACCATGGCATACATGTGGCAGCCTTGGACAGTTTGGGGAAGTTGATTCTTTGCTCTCGCTGTGTGTGTCCTGGCATTTGAATTCAGGTCATCAGGTTCCGTGACAAGGCTCTTTTCCTGCTGAAACATCATGTTGGCCCTTTTTGTTTGTTTATTTATATATTTTTTAAGAGCAGAATTCTAAAAAGTGGGGCTTCCTTGTCTGCCATTGTCATGTTAACATGCTTGTCAAATCCTCTGCTTTAACACAGACAATAAATGATATGAGATTCCCTTTGTCCCGAAAGCTCTTAGAATGATTTCACAGAGTGTAACTGGGGCTTATGAGGGACCAGGAAGATGAACCCTGCTTTCTTACTGGAGCTGGTAATACAGTGCATGTGTTAGCTTTATTAAAGCAAGTAGCTCACATGCCGAAAGCCTGGCTTAGGAAATCTCTCATTGTGCCTTGCATTTGCTTGGTATTCCTGCTCTCAGCCTGCCTGCTTTTCCTAAGCTATGGGTGACAGGATAGCTGAGTGTGAGCAAAGCCTCCAGAAGGTTACACTTAGTCAATGGAAAATGAGTGGTGCGTTCACTTAGCTTCAACAAGAAAACGCAACTGAACTCTCCTTCATTAATTATAACTGTATTCACATTAATATGTTCTCTGATTAACTCGAGTATTTTAAAATGGTATTTAAAAAGTATAAAGGCTTCAGAAAAAAAAATTCATGAATCTGTGTGCTCAAAAATGTTACCTTCGAATGTCTGCTAAACCACAGTGGTTTTACCTTCATTGCGTAATTGAGAATGCACATCTAGTGATCTAATCGTTTGTGTAACTGGGAATGAGTATCTGGTGGTCTAATTGTCTGGTTTCAGGATTCATTTGCTCCAAACTTGTAAATAAAATGTCAAGAGCACAAACCTTGGGAGAATATCTTTAAGAACTTCTAGCATGTCCTTGATGGCCATTGCTGGTGATTAAAGCTGTCAGCGCGTCCCCATGGAGATGTGTAAAAACTGTATTTGGGACATGAAAGCCGTGTGGTCTTTTGTGGGAAGCTGGATTAAAAGAGACCCACAATTTCCTATGTCCTCTGCAGCCACCGCCCACCATGGCAGCAGAGTCATGTGCTCAGGAAGGCTGCCTTGCTATGTAGCCCCATCTACACCCTCAAAGAAGACGGTGAAACTCAGGTTTTTGCCTGAGCACACTTGATTCTATTTTAAAGGTCATTCCCCTTAAGATGCTGTAACTGACATCTGTTTCTTTCTTAGACTGTCGGTTGCTAAAGAATCCATGAAAAGTAGACTCTTTCCACACCCTGCTCTTTGTGCGAAGCCCCTGTCTGGGGAGTCTATCTTCAGGGACTGGAGGCAGTGTCACAGAGATCAGTGACCTCTTAATAGGTCACTATTGGAGGGGAAAGCAGGAATCCTTCTACCCTGCGCCTCAGGGCTCAGTTTCTTTAAACTTCAAGGCATTGGGCTGGAGCTCTCCTCTCCTCCTTCCCTTCGGCTGTACCTTCAGGGGAAATTGATCGATTAGAAGTGATTATTCCACAAACTCTGAACCCTTTCCCCCACCTCTTTGTTCCAACTGGAGCTTCTCAAAGTTTAAAGGGATCATGCCTCCTGGGTGAATGGTAGGGTGAATGTAGGTAGATTATTGGGTAGAACTCTTTGAACACACATTAGAAGTGCTCAAAAATATATTCGTAACAGTAGGGAATATCTGAAAGCTAAAGGGGCAAGGAAACGTTTGTTTCAATATAATTATAACATAATTGTGTGGGATATTTTTGGGCACATGATTAGCTGTTGGGATGTAGAATCACAGTAGTCAGTTCAAGTAGAGAAATAACAGGGTCAACTCAGGAATGGGCAAACTGACAAATTCAGGGCAGCGGCTAAAACCCTGTCAGGACTGAGGACAACAGTGAATGACTGGGTTTATGTGTGTCCTCTGTTAAGCCCTGCAGGAGTAGATTAACCGATGGCTTTCATTGTTTTGAAACATCTTTGTTTAACAAGTGATGATATGGGTATGTTGTTTTGCATGTGCAATATGTCTAATTGACAGATACTTTAGATCATACATGATTGCACTTCTGACTACATCAAGCTTTTCCTTTAAAGAATATAATTCTTTGACTCTACCCTCTACTCCCCAAACTCTTAGCTTAGCTTCCTTGTGGACAAGGATGAGCAGGCTGACAAGCTCCACCAGTTTTGACCCTTACACGCATGCATAGCTGACAGAGAGATGCACATTATGGACAATCCAAGTAAATACTCCACTTGGTTCTTGAGAAATGTCCCCTTAAAAGTCAGATTTTCTAAATACAATTCCAGTTGGTCTGGAGACACATCCATTTTCTGGCTTCATTCTCTAGGTGATGAAGGCGACTTCACATCATGTGGCTTTCTTGAAATAGGGCCAGTTTTAAAAACTCTTAGAGTTCTCAGCCCTCCATTCCCTGAATACTGGAATGGAGGGTGAGTAGTCATATGTGGGTGGGGTATTGATTACAAAAGCAGAAAATTAAAATATGGCCAGCTCCCAGCCCTTGCCTCCTTATGATTCTCAAAAAAAAAAAAAAAAAAAAAAAAAAAGACATTTTACAAAGTTACTACTGTTCAAATGATTTGAAAACAACACCATGCTTTTAGAAAACACACATACTTTTAGGAAAAAATGTACTATGTGTTCACACACAAAGCTGTAGTTTTGGTTGTATCAAAACATTTTCCGCTTATTTTATGAATTATTTAGAGCATGTATTTTTATACTCAGGCTGCCTTTAAACTTAACTTTCTATAGCCTAATTTATGAAAATGTTTCCCATTGTAATTAACTGATCAGGCTGGCAGTCTCCCGAGCCTGCTTTTGTAATGTGTTTGAAATCTGTCAAAGCTATCATATACCTATTTCTTATACTTAATTTTATTTTCTATGAAAAGTATTTTCTTATACCAGTATTTTATAGTTATTATCAGAAAGCCATGTCTGCTGGCTATACAAATTGGTTTAATATTTCACATTTGATATTCTATAGTATCATGCTTTCAGAAAGAAATCTTTAAGGTTTTACATACAAGTGAACCGTTGGATTGTGGGTATATATTTTTATTTCCCCTTCTGAAAGTGTTTCCCTGTAACCTAATACTCCCTCTTCTCACCACTTTGCTTTCCCCCCTTTTCCAAGTTTCTTTTCAGGGCGCAAACCTTGGTCTAGTTTTTCTCAGCCTCCGGATGCGGTGACCCTCTATTACAGCTCCTCATGTTGTGGTGACCCCCCAACCATGAAACTATTTTTGTTGCTACTTCATAACTGTAATTTTGCTACTGTTATGAACCACAATGTAAATATCTGATATGCAGGCTATCTGATATGTGATTCCTGTGAAAGGGTCATTCGGCCCCATAGGGGTCGAAACCCACAGTTTGAAAACGACTGCCTAACTCTGTTCCTTTCTTCTTTTGTTTTTCTGTTGAAATGACTCTCTGTATTAGAGAAAGAATGTAATTCTCCTAGCCCAGTCACTTCCCACTATCTTTTGGACCTGTGGGTGCCTAGGTGGTACATCTTCCATAGCTGTTGGCATCATACTGTTGTTTGGCCTGAAATCATTGGTACCTGTCCCCCTCCCCAATCACTCTGTATCTTCCAACTTCCATTAGTCTAGTTTCCTTCTGTAGGCAAACTTCCTGCCCTTTGTAGCACGGTTGTCCCCCTGCCCATCAACAAAAGCGAAGAAGTTATTATCTCTACCTTACTTTTTATTTGTGTTTATTCACAGGTGGAGATGGTTAGTTCCTAACAGCAAAATAACGATCATTTCTCTTGTAAGGAGTATATTTTCCCACCGGCCGCTGGTCTGGTCCCGCCACCACGCCAGCCCCCAATTAACACACTGAGACTCTGTATTTGATATAATGCTCTTGGCCAATTCCTAATTTCCTATCGGCTAGCTCTGTCTTAATGATTAACCCATTTCTACTTATCTAAGTATTTCCACGTGGTCATCTTACCGGACAGCTGGACAGCGTGCTGTTCTCTTTCGGCTCTCCATGCTGACTCCTCCTTACTACTTCCTCTTTCCTCCTTGTCTCCTAGCCCCGCCTAACTTGCTTTCCCATTGGCCACAGTGCTTTATTCATTAACCAGTATGAGAAACATATTTACAGAATAACATCTCCCATCATTCCTTCTTGTGAACACAGGCTAGCCACTGACCAATGCCCATGGATACAAATGTTCTTACAACAATTAGGTGTTGTTGCTGGGCTTCATATGATGCTGTCCAGTACCTACTTCTACACGCAGGACACCTGTATAGTCAGTAGCATGCCTGCCCAAGTTCCTGCAGGGTTTCATTTATCAAGGTCCTGTTATTTGACTGTTTAATTTTGATCTTACGTTTCCAATGATGGCCTTGAAAAGGCCTGATCCTCAGGGAGAACTACAGGACAGATGTAAAAATGCAAAGAGTTACAGCTTAGTGGGAGGGCTTTAGGGTGGGGGAGAACCCCGGTAGGGATTGCTGGCTTCATGGCTCTGTCCTGGCTTTTGTTTCCTGGAGACAGGCTGCGATCTTTTGCTCTATTGTGTTCTCCCTGCCATTGCTATCTAACACCTTGCCCAGATACTTACAAGTACTTGATCCACTTGGACATGAACTATAACCTTTAAAACTGAACCAGAATAGTTGTAGTAATGGAAACACTCATCACAGAGACACACCGTAGGTTCTTAGAATTCGGGGCTCAGGACCTTTGGAAAGAATGCTATAGTGGAGGGGCGGCATGAAGGACAGTATGGAGCTTCAGGCCTGGCTTCATGGAGCATGTGGTGTCTTTGTAGATGGAGAAGATTTAGTAAGGTAGTGTGTGTGTGTGTGTGTGTGTGTGTGTGTGTTGTAGAGGCAGGAGGCAGGAGTAAACAGGGCAATTCTTGCTGATAGAAGAGAAAAAGAGAATAGTAGAAGTGAGACAGTAGAGTGTTGCCTGGGCAGCTCCTTGTTGGAGGAAAACAAAAACCAAACCAAAACAAAATCCACCAAGTGCCAGGGAATCATGGAGACGTCATGGTGTATTAGCTATCTGCTGTGTAACTAACACTCCAAGACTGTTTTGCATTCTAGGAAGACTTTATTGAAATACTAAGTTTAGAGATGTAAGAATGTTTGATAATTTCCATTCTAAGTGGCAGGTAGCTGGGACAGGTTATCTGCAGGAAGGTGGACACACACTTGGTCCATACTACATAGAGCAGCATATACTGGAGAAGGAATAGAGTAGGCATTCTGGATAGGTAGCTCTTGCAAATTGTGGGTTGGGGAGGTGGGGCCTGTCCAAGGATTGGTGAGGAGGACCAATCCATAACTATCTAGGAGGCAGGACTGCTGGGGAAGCATGGGTTGGCTAGTGGTGGGCATGGTAACAAGGCAGAGACAGAGGACAGTCTTGGAGCTCTGCACTCTTGGTGGGATTCCAGTTTGCCGCAGTTGACAGCAGAAATGAGAAAGACACAGCTTTGAAGCTCGGGTGGTGGCAGCCATCTTTGCCAGTGTGAAATCTGAGATTCTCTCCAGGCTAGAAGTGTTCAGAGCCCCAGGTGTGTTCTTAGGCCAGAGCCAAAGGTGGTCGGCCGCCTTTTCTCTTCTTGAGTTACAATTTAGCCTCCCTTCATGAGCTTCTTTCCAGTGACAGCTCTAATTTTAGACTTCTTTCTGATCTAGTTTTTAACGTAACTACAGTGGGCCACTACTCCCCGCCAGCTCTGGAGTGTGCTCTGGGATCTGAACTCCCCTCCTCCTGCTTCTGTGGTACCCTCCCCAGACAATGTTCTATTTCCATACAAAGTATCTGCTCAGGTGGGTGACTGCTGGAGAGTTTGCTTCCCAACAGAAGACTTCTGTGGTTAGGGTGACTTCAGCAGCTGGGGAACTGCAGCCTGTGCTCCCTGCCCAGGGGAGACAGGCTGGCTAGCAAGGTTTGCTGATGTTATTTGAGATGGGGATTTCCACAACTAGGGCTTACTGGCCCAACTGAAACCCAGCAAACTTATTCTTCACTCTCATAGGATTAGGTCAGTGGACTCCCCTCCCCTCCTCTTTCTTCCTCTGTCCCCTCCCCTCCTCTTCCCTCCTCTGCCCCTCCCCTCCTCTTCCCTCCTCTGCCCCCTCCCCTCCTCTTCCCTCCTCTGCCCCCTCCCCTTCTCTTCCCTCCTCTGCCCCTCCCCCTCCTCTTCCCTCCTCTGCCCCCTCCCCCTCCTCTTCCTTCCTCTGCCCCCTCCCCTCCTCTTCCCTCCTCTGCCCCCTCCCCTCCTCTTCCCTCCTCTGCCCCCTCCCCTTCTCTTCCCTCCTCTGCCCCTCCCCTCCTCTTCCCTCCTCTGCCCCCTCCCCTCCTCTTCCTTCCTCTGTCCCCTCCCCTCCTCTTCCCTCTTCTGCCCCCTCCCCTCCTCTTCCCTCCTCTGTCCCCTCCCCTCCTCTTCCCTCCTCTGTCCCCTCCCCTCCTCTGTCCCTTCCCCTCCTCTTTCCTCCTCTGTCCCCTCCCCTTCTCTTCCCTCCTCTGCCCCCTCCCCTCCTCTTCCCTCCTCTGCCCCCTCCCCTCCTCTTCCCTCCTCTGCCCCCTCTGCTGTCTCTCCTCCCCTTGTTTCTCTTTCCTTCTTGACTAATGTCCATCTCTATGGAGAATCTTATTATTAGGGAATTATTACTTATGATCAGGAACTCCCCCCTTCCTCCACCCCTAAGCTTTCAGAAAGGAAGGAAAGAAGGAAAGAGGGAGGTAGAGATGGAAGAAGGGAAGGAGGGAGAGAGTAAGTGAGTGAGTGAGTGAGTGAGTGAGGGAACGTGGGAGGGAAGGAGGAAGGGAAGGAGGAAGGGAAGGAAGGAAGGGATGAATGCATGAATTACCAGCAGGTTTAATTTTACTGTTCATTGCATGGAATCTGTGGCCATCTTGAATCTTAACAGGACAACTTTATGGCTGACTTTTACATTGCCATTTTCCTATCATCCTTTGTATTATTTTCATTAAAAATTCCATTAGCTAAAAAGAAATCAATGTAATAATTTTGGCAGTAATTAATTCCTAGCAGTCTTCTAAAGGAGAAATGATGGAATAAAACTTGAAGGTGTTGAAACAAGTGAAGCTGTGTGGTTTCGAGGGCCCCTAGAGATGGGAGAAGGTGCATTGTGGAGAATGGTCCAGGACAATGCCCATGCCAGGTGTCACCCCAGCCTGATGGCTAGAAGTTTTCATCAAAACTCTCCTTCTCTATGAAGGGAGGTCAGTAATGAAAAACTCATACAATCACCCATTTCACTGCTTTTGAAGGGGCGGGTAAATATTTTGTGTATTACTGATTATTTAACATGACAGTGGTTCTAGGAGATAAGTCATTGGAATCCATACTTGAGTTCTTTTCCAATCTTGAGGAGTTTGGAAAGAGAAAATATGAGCTTAATATTCAGTGTTCTGCCATAAAATTTCCCCCCTTTAAAAGTCAAAAGGGAGGGCTGGGTTTATAGCTCCCCTGTAGAGCTCTTGCCTAGCATGCTGGAGGTACCAGGTTCAATCCCCAGTATTACAGATGAGGAAGTAAGCTCCAAAGGCATGAGTGCATCCTGGATGCTGTAGGAGGGGGAAATAGAGTCAGAATAGGTCCTATATATGCTGTTTCCTTAGGCAGTTGTTGATACTCAGCTTTATGCAGAACAAATAATGTCATGTTTGGGGAGTAAAGAAGAAACCCTGTTTCTGCTATGGAAAAAAAATACTGAGCCCTCACTTCATTCTACATAACCCACTACACAATAAAGCCCAGACATTAGCCTTCACACACACACACACACACACACACACACACACACACACTCCACTCGCTCTGTGTATTCAACGCATGATCATGTACACTGGCTATCACTGAAAACTTTTGTGCTTGTGTTTTACTTACTGACTGGCATAGATTTCTCCCCCATGTGCCCTCTAGAATGACTTTAAAAGATCTCCAAGTTTCGTGAATTAGCTCAAAAATTAGAACACATTAATTTTCATTTAGTGCGGTTTAAAATATTCATATCTCATGTTTAGCAGACAAGCCTAAGTGTCTTGGAATTGGTCCGGCTGCAGAGGAAGTGCATATGAGCAATGGTTCGGAAAATCACCTGCGCTTGGTGAGTTCATTTAAACACAGGAGACTTGTATTTGTGTTTTCTGGGGAATAGGACCTAACAAAATGCATTTGTGCATCGAATACTCCTGGAGTCAGCTGGCTGTTTGTGTGCTGCGCCTGACATACTGAAGCAAGGTATTTAATGTGGATGTGGCAGTGTGTTTTGCTGAGCATTGTGGGAGAGCAAAAGAAATGTGTCATGAACTCCACTCTAAGGCTCACGCCTGAAATTCTGATATTGAATGTGGCAGTGTGTCATTAAAAGGCAGAATTGCTAATATGGGTGGTTAGTTCAAAGAAGGGCAGGTGGTGAATGTATGCAGGAGAGGTCTTCTGGAAGAAATCAGAGGTGAGAGCTGCCCAGAGGGATCGTTAGGGAATGAATGGGCAGGGAGCGGGTGTGGGTGGCAGAGCTAGATAGGGCATTCCAGGGCGGGTGACTGCTGATGCTTAAAAAGACTCTGCCTTCAAATTCTGACATCTACCAGAGACAGCAATCTTCTAATCCAGAGCATCCTGTCATAGCAAGTTACACACTCAGAGCATCCAGGAGTTCCAGCAGGTAAAAGTGCATAGAAAAAGAGCTGTAGGTATACGCAAGGCAACCTCCATAATGCCAGGCATGGCCGGCAAGATTAACAAAACCGGCTCTACCTTAGGTTGTCTGACGAGAGCTGCCCACAAAGAATCCAGTCGAGTTTATGTGTAGCTGTTAGGGAGTCAGGCTGTGGCAGCGTTTTAGAACAGCCAGAGACATCGCCCAAGTGTCTCTAAAATAGATCAGCCAATGTGGACTATCGCACAAAATTTCTTCACACGCTAGAAACGTGTTGAGCATCAATGTGATATTTGATGGCAGAATTATTTACCTAAATGCTTTTGTTGACATGTCACAGAGTGTCTTAAGGCTTAGTTTTCATTTAACTTTTACTCTTGTGCCATGAGCCTTTGGTGCCCATCAAAGGTAAATTATCTCCATTGAAGGAAGAAATTACTGGCACAGCTATGACTAGCTTAACGAAAAGTGTTATTGCTTCTTAAATTTATATTTTCATGGTGATTGGCAATTACTAATTGGTCAGTCCTCTTTCTGTGTTCATGAGGCAAGTCAGTATTTTCTCCACTACCAAATGAGAAGATTAAGAAATCAAACACGGCCGTGAATCTCCCCAACAACCTATTTCTATATTGACTTGGGTACAAGTAAATTTAGCATTAACTGTATGTTTAGTTAGGTAGTTATCTTGATGTGTGTGAAACACTACCTGAGGTATTTTCTCCATCGGTCATACAATTTGAAAGTCCATTTACACCAAGTGGGGGTTTTGACTTATAAAAGTAGGTTTGACCAGTAGACACAGATGTCTTCTGTGGTTTGACATGAAGAGTCTCTGACCTTTTCTGCCCCACCCAAAAAAAGGCTTGTGGGGACTTTGGTCTTCAGATGGTGGCACTATTTTGGGAAACTTTAGGAGGCGGAACTTAGCAGAAGGAAGTGGGTCATAGGGGTGTATCCTTGGGGCTGTGTCCTGTCCTAGGCCTTGACATTCTCTCTTTCTTCCTCATTTCCCCATCACGCATTCTTGCTAACTTCATGTTCTCAAGTACATGGGATCAAGTAGCCATGGCTGAAGCCTCTCAAACTGACTCAGGATGAACCTTTGTTCCTTTAAAGTTTTTCTGTTAGTATATTGTCGCTCCAGCCAGGTCTGACAGATAGACATGGCATGTAAGACTGAAAGTAGTTAAATTTATAGGCGAAATAGTTTCCAGTAACAGAAAATCCCAAGATAACAACAGTGTATTTAAGATAATGAAGTCTCTTTATCTCAGCTGGGTGAGAACAGAAAGGCTTAGGAGTACTGTGGGTTTTCAAGGAGCAAGGCTTTTTCCTTGGGGCTTTATTACCTAGCATATACCTGGCATCTTCAAGTAGGAAAAGATGGCTGCTAGAGTTCGTGTCCCATGCCCAGCTTGGATTAGGAAGAGGGAGGAAGAGGAGGGTGGCAGCTGCTTTTGAAATAGCCTTCCCCTCAACTCCAGAGTCATCTCACTGTCTTTAATGGGAAGGACGGATGGGGTTGGAGCTAGGTAGGCATCTGACAATCCAGCACAGAATTGCTGCATTTGATTTTTTTCATTTGATGTTATTTTATAATATTTGATATTCCTGGAGATAACATCTCTTCCAAGATCATGTATAATTTAGAGAATGTGCTAAAATGTAAGAGCTTTTAAACTCCCAATGTGGACGGACCTTTTTCTCTGGGTGATAACTTACATTCTTTAATTATTTAGCAAAAGCACATCAGATTTTCCAGTGAAGAGACTGTTTGCAGTCGAAGCCAGAGCCAGGGTCTAGCACTCTGTTTTGTGGTCCTTTGTTGTTGTTATTGTTTTGAATGCATTCTACTCCTAGAAAGAGAAATAAGGAAGCGTGTTTTTATTAGTGCTGAAATGCTTGATACAGCCAGGTCAGGCATGCTATGGATATATGACCCCAGGTAGTGTTTTCTGAACCTGGGTGCAACACTGGAAATTCTGTGTCCCCAACCAACATCAACACTTGATGATAAGTCCTCAGGACTCTATTTTCCATTAAAAACATGGCACAAGATGTCCTATTGTGTATGTGTGCTGGGACATGGAGGTCACTTAAGTGAAGGGCATGCCACTCATTTACCTTCAGTATGTGTTGTGTCACCTAAGCTTACCATTGCCAGCAGGAGATAGAGACACACTGGTAGGATAGGACAAAGGTAGAAACTGATGCCTGAGACACCTGATGTTTCATTACTAAGCATGTCATAGGCCTCAAAGTACGCCGCAAACACTTTCCCGCTTCTCTTCTTTGTGGTCCTGACCAGCATCATCTATAAATAGGTGTGTGAAGAGGAACTTCTAGATAATCTGTACAGGTAGAGGGGTTTACAAGAGAAAGCCGTTTTCCAACTGCTGCCCGAAACCAGAGGGTTAGAACGGAATGTTCAAGAATGAAAGCTTAGGGCTGGAAAGGCCCCTTGAACTCATCTGGCCGAGTTTCTTTTTCGTAGTAAAGAAAATTGGGGACTGGGGATATGGCTTTGTTTGCGGGGTGCCTGCTGTGAAGTGTGAGGCTCCAAGTTTGGATCCCCAGACCCTGCACAGAAAGCTGAGTGGGATCATGTGTGCCTCTGTGACACTAGGGCTGTGGGGAGGTGACACGTGGATCTCTGAAGCCCACGGGGCCAGCCAATCTAGTCAAACTGATGAGTTTTAGGTTTGGTTAGAGACCTGTTTCAAAAAATAAAGGGTGGAGAGCAATTGACCTCTTACCAAGCCTCTTCCTCTGTAGCCAGTGCCCTGAGTGGACAGGAGGGACGGACTGTGGTCCTTCTCAGCTGCCTCCGTGCCACATCACTCAGTACCCATGTCGTCTGTGTCTTCATCAGCTTTTCTGCTCGACTGGACACTTTCAGATTTCTCTAACCCTGTATGAAGCCTTTTCCAGATTTTAATAAACCTCTAATGTGTCTCCAGTGAATATCCTAGGAACTCCATAAAACTGGGTACAGATATGATGGAAGAAAAAGTAAATTCCAGCTGCCAGTGGTTCATGTTTGCTAATTGGAAAAGTTATGGGTGCTTTCAAAATAAAAGCAAGTTTATAGATACCTTTTATAGAATAGCTGTTACATTGTTGGAGAATTAAAATGTATGTCATCTCAACAATCATCCACTGTTGTGTTAGCAAAGCTCTGGAGAAGCATAAATGTTTCTCAACATTGCTTGATGTTTACAAATTATTAATATGTACACGTCTGTGGGTGGGAAAGAGTTTGACTGAAGAACCAAAGGGGAAAAGGGGGAGAGGAAGGTTTTTTTTTTTTTAATGGGAAAGTATGCCTCTTTCGACAACACCACTGAAAATAATGATTTGTGCATCTTTTTGAACAACCTTTAATATTAGTAATATAATTTCAGGTTATAGTGACTTTTTCACAGTTGCTTAGTGAGCCTGCCTGGCTTTTCTAACACATTGAAAACTTAACATTTTCTTACTAACATGGGATGTAAAGGAACAGCAAAGTGAGTTTGTTGTTTTGGCTTTTCACTGTCCTGTCAACATGTATATTTAAAATAGCCACTCTGGTTACACTGCCATCTTATGCATGCGTGTGTGTCTCAGCCAGTCCTGTTATGTGGACATCTCGTGTGTGCGCGGCGCGTGTGTGTGTGTGTGTGTGTGTGTGTGTGTGTGTGTGTGTGTGCAGTGCCATCTCATGCTTATGGCTCATGCGTGTGTGTGTGTGAGTCTGCCCGTCATGGTTTACATTATTGCAACAAAGTATAGTGGATTTCCTGGGGTTTTCACCCATGTACTCAGCCAATTATGGGTCAAAAACATTTGTTTGTACAAAACCCACTGATGGGAGATGTTATTATGTATATATGTTTCTCATACTGGTTAATAAAGCCCTGTGGCCACATAGACTCTTTTCTTATCAAACAACAGCACAACTGTTTCTATATCATTTACCTTGGATTTGTTTGAGAAGTATTTTATAGATGATTTAGACTACATGAAGGATGTGTGTAGGTCAGAATAGAATACCACACAGGACCCACTGAATTTGGTACCCAAGGGTAGTAACTCACCATGGATGCTGAGGGATGACTACATGATAGAAACTGTTATAATTATTTATTGCCAAATAATGAGGCACAATGAATGTTAGTAGCTTAGAGACAGTGACCATTTATTAGTCCTTCCAATTCTTTGGGTTAATTAGGTGGTTCCACTCTTCATGGGATTGTCTTGGAAGTCCAGAACGGTCTCACATGGCTGCTGCTGGCTGCTGCTGAGAACACATCTATTCTGTCCTCAGAGCTCTGGCTGTCATTCTTTGAGGCCATCTTGACTTACCATAGCTAATGTCTAGCTTTCAAGCAAAAGTATGCCCAGGCCTCAGCTTCAGCCTGGGGAGGCTCAGGCTTAGAACACTTCCGTGTTATTCCATCTTCTTCTATCACTTCAAATAAGTTCCTTGTCTTACTGGGAGATGAGCAGGGGACATCGGTGCCACGATGGTGACAGAGAAAGGTCACACTGCAGAAGAACACGTGGGACAAGAGTTATTATTGTGGCCACCTTGGGAAACATAATCTACCACAGAAATCAAAGTCCTTCTTATTATCACTTTTCTTTTTCCGAAGTCTGTCATGGAGTTCTAATTGATTCTCTGCCTCTCAGCGAGGGACAGGAACATGGACTTATCAAGGGTAATTTCTTAAATGGTAGCCTTTTGTCCCCTTAGAGCACTGGTTCCCTATTGAGAGTGGTGTGCACTTAAAAGCCAACCCCATGCTCCCGTGTCACCGGGATTCTTTATTTATTAAAGAGACGTTCATCAAATACAGTAGTTTCTCACCCTGACCCCCACCAGGCAAATGCCTATTAAAAGGCCTTGCCTCTCCCCTACCTTTTAAACACCTGTTAGGAGTGGTCCATTCCTTCTTTTGCATGAAGTGTAATTGAAGTGTCTGCATTAAAAAAAACTTCCTTTCAATCAATCTGTAGCACGTCGATTGAAGATGTTCTCACGCTTTCTCACTCTCCTTCACTGGACTCAGCAGCATGAGTGTGTCTGAAGCAGTCTAGCTGTTTCTATGACCACATGGTCTGCAGTAGTCCTCCTGTGGCCATGGGCCCCTAGAGCCAGTGTTTACTCAGTGGCGGAAAGCTGTTCCTGATAGAGCTGAGTCAGTTTCCGTCTGCATCGAGATGTTTACATGTGGGGACAGATGTAGAAGATGACAAGCCCAGGTCATGTGACCACCCAGGATTGTTTTTCCTCTCTGGGTTTCCACGTGGGAAGCTTTAGTAGTCAGAACTTTGTTGCTAGGGAGCCCAGGATGTCTACTGTCCAAGGTGTATTCATGTTTTTGTCTGTTTCTCTGGCGTGGAGCCAACACCACATGCTTCTGACATGCATTCACTCTTTAGAAGAGGGATATCATCCTGCATCTTCCTGGAAGACTCAGTAGAACCGCAGGTGTGCGCTGTGCTTGCTACCTGTGAATTGCCGCCAAGGTCTGCACACTGTAATGGAATTTCCTTCTGCGGTGTATTTTTTTTTAAAAATAATCATAAATCTAAAGTCTTTTCTTTATCATGGTTATCACTGATAGGCACACATGGGATATGTACATATTGATACGTAATGAATATATGAATGTCTACTATATGTATTTATAATGCATGTGTACATTTATACAAATATGTATAATGTATATCTATGTAAATGTATACTTACTGTATTAGTTTGGTTTTGACCAGAAGGGTTTATTTTGGCTTATGCCTTACATGGATACAGTACACCATGGTGGGAACACATGGCTGCAGGAGCCTGAAGCAGACTGTCACTGTCTGTCTGGAGACTGGAAGAGTGGCTGTGGAGTGAGGACAGGCTGGAACAACACCTCAAGGTTTCCTGCTCCTAGTGACTCATTTCCTGCAGTGAGGCTTCACTTCCGGCAGTGTCCACAACTCTCTAAAAGAACACAACCCAGCTGGGGGTCAGATGTTCAAACACATGTTCCCATGGGTGGCATTTCATATTCAAGCCATAGCATGAATATACACATGTACTTAAATAAGCTGGTATTTCTAGCATGAGTAGATACTAGAGTATGTAAATAGAATTTGTGTTCATGTACATGATATCCATATGGACTCAAGTAACTATGAGTTCTTCAGGGTTGACTAGATCAAGGAGGTCAGATAACATTCCACTGTAATTACCCTGATCTCCTATTTGAAGTGTGTGTTTTAGATGGAGAAAATGAACACCAAAGGCATCCTTATAGAGAAACCAAGGTCCAAGCAATAGAGGAGCCATCTGCTTCCTATTCCCTGGTGATGGATAGGAAAGGTAGGGGTGGTGGACAATCAGGCCTCTTCATTTGAGCCTTTGGTCTACATAGAAGTGCCAAGGGGGCCCACGGTTTAGTCTCAGATTTACTCTGACCCAGTCCACATACCATAATATAGGCAGAGTGTTGGTGAGGTGCTGTGGTGATAAGATGAGGCCCAGAATTCATTGAGTGATGGATTCCTTTGACTTGGACATTCCTTTGAATAACTGATGGAATGAATCGAGGATGGAATCTGCATGCTGTTGGGAATTCCGTATCTCTTCCTGTGATTATGAGTATTACTTCTCTGTGATTCAATGAAACACCATGTTCTGTGTCTTCTGACCACACCCTGTAGCCTCTGGTGAATGAATGATTGAACTTATGAATATGACTCCATTGGAAAGAATGGAAAAGCTTTCTTTTTCCTCTAAGATGTCCACTAAGCAGTGTGAACTTGTGTAGTCAAGTTCCATGCAAAGCCCTCACACCTTCTAACAGAGCTGTGCTCTACTTACAATGCCCAGAGTACTGTCTCAAGAATTTATCTTCCCACCTGGTTGGGATGAAATAACCAGGAGTTTTTGCTAAGAGTGTTGGCTATTGGAAATTGAACCTACCAGAAGCTACCCCGCTATCACACACTTGCTATCTCTTCTCTTAGTTTCCACACTGTCAGATACTGCCCAGCCATCACACACTTGCTATCTCATCCCCTAGCAACTGGATTATAAAGCAGCATGACCTAACCCTAATACATGATGGACATTTTGGAAGAATTTCTGCCTTGAAGAATTATGTTCTCATTTTAGGTTCTACTTCAATTCATTGTAAGTCTGTTACCCTTAGAAGAAATGTTTTCTGCTTCTGTACTTTTTTCACTCACAGAGTAGTCACACACACACACACACACACACACACACACACACACACACACAGGACAGAGAAACAGAAGGCACACTCATTATCATTCCTTTGTTCAATACTTACTTACCAAATACCAGACACTTTCTATACTAAGTAAATAGTCTTGAAGATGTTCAGAAATATTGCTTTCTAAGAACCTATTTTCTTGCAATTATTTTATAATTATTTTTAATCTCATGTGTGCACACACACTTGTGTGTGTGCGTGTGTGTGTGTGTGTGTGTGTGTGTGTGTGTGTGTGTGTGTGTGTGTGTCTCCATGGTGTATGTGTTGCTCAGTGGACACACTTGGGTGCCAGCCCTTACTTTTAGATGATGTCTTCATGTTCATCTCTGCATTAGCCATGTTAACTGACCTGTGAGTTTGAGGAGATTCTCCTGTATCCTCTCCCCATCTCGCCATAGTGACATTACCGTCATTAGAATTACAGTCATGCTACCACATCTAGCTTTAGCCTGGGTATCTGAATCTGGTCCTCACGGGTCCAGCAAGCCCTTTATCCACGAAGTCATATTTCTTGCCTCTTGACTCAGAATCATGAAATGAAGCAAGATCTATAGAGAGACACATTCTAGACAATGTAGTTCAGCACCAAAGTGTGCATTTCAGATTTGGGAACTTGGTATAATTTCCTGTCTTTCAGAATGACCCCTTTATAGCAAGGGAGACTTGAACTTGACCTCAAAGAGAAGGAGATATTGATAAAAACAGAAAGGAAGTTAGACATGTATTGAACACAGACATCCTGCAGTGAGGTCCAAAAAGGCCAAAACAACATCTCAAGTTTGTTCAGGGAAGTTTTCTCATTCCCTTTCCTGTTCCATCTGAATCCACCAGCTTCTGGAATGTCCCATTTCAGGGCCATCAGCAACAGGCTTCTGTTAGAATATAGTATGATTTTTTTTGTAAATAAATAAACTAAATGGAAGTTCTCAAACTTTAGCAAGTTCAGCCAAAGCCACTATTCTTCTTCTTGCATATAGGAGTTTGATTCTTAGATGTGCAAACCCAAACACATCTCTAAATAAAAGAATTCAGGGTTATTTACAGTTTCTCTGAATGAAATGATATCTACAGAGAAGAATAATTGCATGTGACAGTCATGTCTCTTTGAGGAATTATACATCATATATGTAGTGCCTCTGTCAACAAGAATATTATTACCAAAATCATAGATCTAGGCAGTCTATATTATATTGTAAGATAAAAAGAAATGAAATAAAGTAAGAATGTTGTTTCGAAGTCATTTGATCAAAATTTAAAAAGGATCACAGAAAGAGAACAGAAGGGCAAACTTCCAACCATTTCTCTGTTATCTGAGCTGCTTTGTTTTTAACCAAAGTAATGAGAAATAAAGGCTACTTGGCCAGACGTCTCTTAGCTTAGCAGTTCCCAGGGTTAATCAGGACACCTTTCAATCCTGCTCCCTGGAATGGAAATTCATAAGAAAACAGATTAGTCCTGTCCAACAAATTCAAAGACACGGGAACTCTTCAACTTGGCATTTTCACTTTTCCCTAGTGTGGAGAATTGTAGATAGATGTGCAAGGGGTTGACATACATCCACATGGATCTTCATAGCAACATTGGTAAAACTGGAAATGGAATTAGAGGGGATAGTTAAATGGATAAAGTTTCTTCCATGTAAGCCTCAGAACCTTAATTCAGATTTGCAGCACCCATTAAAAAAAGGGGGGGGCAGGAGGGAATGGGGACAGTCAGGACCCTTGTGCTTGCTGGCTGGCCTAGGCAATCAATGAGCTTGTGCTTAGATGAGGGACACTTCCTTAAAAGACATGATGGAGAGAGATGATGAAAGATACATCAACTTCTGTCCTCTACACACATGCACAAACCCATTCATGCTACTCATGCCTGTTAACATACAAGCACTTACATAGGCATGGGCACACATATAACACACACACACACATACACACACACACACACACACACGCGCGCACGCACACACACACACACACACAGACACACACACCAACAAATTAAGTTGGAAGCAACACCAACAAATAGAGTGGAGAAATTATGCATGTCCAAATGATGGCATATTACCAACAATGAAAATGAATGAGTTATATCTATACTCAACAAAGTGAATGAGCCTTTAAAGAAAATGTAGAAATTATTTAAGAAAATAGCAAATATTACATTTGGTATGAATTAATTTACAGAGGGCCCCAAACTTAGATTATAACTGTGCTCTTCCAAGTTGTCTGCATAGGTGGAATGTCAGTCACTATCAGAAAGGTCATGCTGTCTTTTGAGATAGCAGGAGTAGATTGTGGTGAGCAGGATCTCAGTGGTTATTATAAGTGCTGCCAGTATTGTGTCTCTGTACAACTAAATAGTACTTGTACAGTGAGGTTTTTTGTTGTTTTTTGCATTCTTATAATTATTGACTAGACTGTCCATTTGCAGTCTAGACAAGTATATGTGTGTGTATATAGTGATATATATATATAGTGTGTATGTATATATACATATATGTATATTTATCAAAGTATGTACTACAAATACATATGTACACATGTGTTATCTTTATTTTCTATGAAGGTGATAAAGCATGGCATAAATAGCAGGATAGAAAAGATTTATGCTAAATCCTATTTCTTAAAGTATAAAAACAGTTCTAAGAGAAGTGTAGCCAAATTTTCCGTCAATGTGCATTATTGTGTCTATTTTCCAGCAAATGGTAACATACAGATGTGCTGCTAGAACCTAGCAATTTAAAAATAAGACAGAAAAAAATCTCAGTTTTTCTAGGATCACAGAAAAAGGAAGCGTCCAAGACTTTCAAAATTAAGTTTGGTAAAAAGTTTTGGTATAATAGTTTTCCTCCAGTTCATTTCTTTGCCGGTGCTAGCAGGTCCTTGAATCACACCTGCAAGGAAAGTAGCTGCAGAACCAGCAGAGAATTACAGTGAGGGAGGGGACGTGGATATGTATCTTATCTAGAGAAACCAAGATGTCTTTATTGCTTTCATTATTTCAAAGTCACCTGTGGGTTCCTCTTAAAGGGAAGCCTTCAGTTTTCCCACTGTACCCACACCACAGAGTGTTATCCAGGAATGAAAGAGAATGCTAATAAAATCATTTCTTTTTTATGTTGATGTGGATCAAAGTTGCAATTTCAGAATACCAACGATATAAATGGACCTTTTCAAGATTCTTGGTTTCTTTGTAATATTCATTAAGTAGAGTTGATTTCCCATGCCCTATATTAAAGAAATTATTTGTAAGCCAGCAAAAAGAAAACAAACAAACAAAAACCCACACACAGAAACAAACAAAAAACAAAATCCACACTTGAGCTTTAATTTGCTAATTATAAATCTAGTTTTTAAAACAAGTATCGGTCCTAAGGGTGACATTTTAATTCAAATATGCGACAGTAACCAATGTATCTCTTGTAAAGGCTTCAGACAAACGTGAAGGGTGTGTATGCTAGAAAGGTCCCAAACACCATTTGCTCAAAGCAGAGCAACAAACTGGCTTAGTTATCAGATAAGGATGTATAATATTTAAATAACTGGATTACAAAAATGAATGCTACAAAGCAGCCAACCATTTGACAATAGAGCATAAAATCTCCAATTGTTGTGAAGAGTATCATAAATTCCTACTTTAAGATGCTCAATTAACGCTTGGAAATAATAATTTTGTTTTTAATTCTCTAAAGAGCTGCAATTTTGATATCACTATGAGGTAGAAGCTAGAAAAGCTGGCTTTAAATACTGTACCCCTGGAGCAATGGTTGATTCTCTAGTGTCAATTTCTTGGTAATGGCTGTTTAGAGATCTCTAAGAGATTAGGGAGAGACTTCAAGTGTTCAAGTGCATGTGCGAGCTTGTGTGCAAGTGAGTTCACTGAGTAAATATGCAGGCATTGCAGCAGTGCTGCTCAGACTTGGAAAGAGAAGCAAACGGGACAGGAAGGGCTATGAGCACTGGACCTTGACGTGACCTTGGAGGCCCCTAAGCACTGGGTACACACCATGGGACTTCCAGGAGTCTAAGGAGAATGAATGTGAAAACCCCTGGGTTTGAGTATGATCTACCTTCCTTATGTTCGCATTGGGTGGTTTTATCAGTTTTATGTATCTAGGAATCCCACTTATATATAATAATATGTACAATATATATGATAAAACAGTTTGAAATCCAGTTTTAGCACCTCATTCCCTTATATTAGCCACTGTCTATTACTATAACAGAGTATCCAAGACCAAGAGATAAATTAAAAATACATTTAGCTCACCATTTTGGAGGCCCAAGGGTCTGATGTCAATGACTCTGGTTAGGAATTCCCTGAGCTACATCTACCTGTGTCAATCTACAAGTGTGTGAAAGACTTCACACAGTAAGATAGCAAGCTAGGAGTGAGTCAGTGCTTAGGCTCCGTCATTTACAACAGCTGAGTCTTTAATTGTTCTCACGAGAACTACCATGATTCTTTAAGGGGCAGGTTATGCAATGACCTAACTACTTCTCACTAGGCTCCATCCTCTTTAGTGAGATTGAGACAGTGTCTCACTATATAGAAGGAGGGCAGGAAATTCTATGGAGACCATACTGGCCTCAAGCATTTCTTGATTCTCTACAATTACAAGTAATAGGTAAGAGATGAAAGAGGAGATGCAAAATGCCTGGCCCTGCAAGCATGCGGTGGGGAGCTTTGCAGAACACAAGTGTTGCGAAGGCAGTGACGGAAGGAAGAGACTTCTGTTTTGTTTTTACAGAGTCCAGTATGCTCCCTTTATTGTGCCCCAGCACATAGGACACTCACGAGAAATCTAAGCCACCATGACATTGTGCGTGTGGTGACAACGAGCCAAAGAACAATGAAGTAAAATGAGAAATGTTTACACAGTAAATATGTGAACCTTTCTTGAAATTAGTGGCCGCGTGAGCGTTGTGGTGGGTGGGTGATAGTGGGTTGCAGAGAGTTCTAGTGTAAAGTGTGAAGCTGTCAGATGATGTAAGAAAATGATAGTGAAAAAAAAAAAAGAGAAAAGAAAATGATAATGCCCATGCTTGTCTGATTTAATTCAAGCCAAAATATGCTTTTGATTTTCTAGGTCAAATGGTGACCTTTCTTTTAGTAAAAAGAAAACTCAAGGATAGTTACTGTCTTAGTCCCTTCTGTTTGTCCTTCCTGCTTTCTATTCCTTCTTTCCATATGTCTAATTAGTTCAGTCTTTACTGTTATGTGCCTGAGCTTAATCTTAATCCCACTTCTTCCCAATGCCAGTTAGAGTACCAGGGAATAGAATAAAATGACCAAATCTAAGTAGGGAGGCTTTCCCTAGCCAAAATACTTATGGATCATGTGTTTATTTTGTCTAGTTTAATGAATAGTATTTAAAAGTGAGCGTAGAGTTAGTTACTTTGGTGAAATATTTGTACATTTTGTGTATTTCCATTCTTGGCAAGAGGTTGAAATAGAGAAGGTTCTGTGAGTGTCATGCAGTTAGTTACCTGATGGACATTTTCTACTGACTCATTACTTATGATAGGATTGGAAAGAATGAAAGTTACTTTATATTTTACATTTCATCATCTATTATTATTGTCATGGTGGTGGTCATGTGTCTGATGTGTGTGATAGTGCACATATTTTGAGAGTTAGTCTTCTCCCATTTTGAGTTGTGGGTGTCTAAATCAGATCATCATGCTTTCACAGCAGACACTGTTATCTGCTGAGCCATTTTGTCTACCTAAGAATCTCCTTTGCTTATCATTTAGTTATGCCATGATGGAACTCTTTAGTGGTACCCTGGCAGTTAGGCAAGCCTAATAGATTTATTGGGTGTCTAATGTTCCTATTTTAATTTTTTTTAATTTACTGAGGCCTCTGCAAGTTTTATATTCATTCGAATTAGATTTGAGATACTAGAAAGATAGAATACAGTAGTAGAAAATCCTCCATTCATTTATTTATTCATACAACTGCCCATCTTTTCATTCAAGAATTTGGCCTACTGAGACATTCTAGACAGTGATCTCAGGGGCAGCCCCTGTCTAGTTGAGTTCTGCTGGAAAGCAGGGTAGCAGCACCCTGCTGTCTAAGAATTTTTTGTTGGTTCTGGGGGTTCCCAGCAAGGGTCCAAGAAATAAGAGCATAGGATGCCTGTTTCACATATGTTAGTGTTTGGCATGACTTGTGAAATTTCAGTGTGGGATGATAAACCAGCTTTCGAAGGCATTCCCTGCTATCTCAAAGGTCTGATATGAACTCTTGGGTCAGTTCTGAGGGGTAAGGGACAAGATTGGAATTAGCCCTTCCTAAGAAGGCCAGTGTGTTGGACAGGGTGTTGTGCATTCCAGGGTACCGTTCATCCTGGTATCTTTACTCATCCAAGCACTTTCTTTGGTGGCTGTGGATGCTTATGAATTGCAGACAGCATGCCGTTCATGAATCTGGCTGGCTTTCCATTGCTGCTACGAAAATTGCAAACAAAATTGCTTTTCATTTTGCTTCGACAGGCAGTTTTAATTTTATTCATCATTTTAACAAATTGTATAACATTTCAGCTGTGTGCTGCTTGCCTTTGTCTTTTTCTGCACTATATTTATGCCGAAAATATGAAAACAACCATAAGGAAGAGCCCAATAATAGCAAGTTACAGTAAAAAAAGGGCTTATTAAAAGGATATTTTCTGCCGGGGTGAGAAACTTCCTTGAATACGTTATAAATAGTTTATAGCACGTAGAACTGCACGTTTTATTGTCTGCAAAAGTTGATTGTCTAGCTGGCCACATTTTAAAAATTAAAAATAATAATCTCTCTGTCCCAATTTTGAATTTATGTTTTGTCGACTCAGACCTTGTCACAACCTAATTAGATAATGATTATCTGAACTCACCCAAAAGTCTCTTCAGCCTCACTGGAGAGCTGGGGGTATGTGGGGACTGCGTTGCTTAGGGAAGATGGAAGATGCTCATAAAGATTTATCTGATAACAAAGTGTGTACATTTTCATTTTGTAGAAAAATGACTAATGCTATCAGAGCCAATGGGCTTGGTTTTATTATGTGCTTCCCAAGCTCTTCATTGTGGCTTCAGGATTATGAGGAGCCTGCAAGCAAGCAATAAACACAGAGTAGCAACCATGCTTGCCGCCTTCCTCACTGATGTCTCTCGCACAAGGTGAGGTCTGTTCCAATAACCGCCCGGTGCCGGTGGCATGCTCTCTAACCCTGGCTTCGAGGGGACCGGAGAAGGAGGAGAATCCTGTCTGCCAGCACTTTGAAAGGATCGTGTTTATCCACAATGCTCTTTATGACATAAAGACTTTTATTTAAGGGTTACTGGATCCCTGGTAGGCATGATTCATGGCTGCAGTCCACTTTTCCTTGGGGATCCACCACCACAGTTTGTTTTTTGTTTTTCTAGCATAGCAACTGAATTTCATCATTCATTTTGTCATTTAGCAATAGAAGACAACTTCACCAAAGAAGTTCACAGTACGAGTAAAATTGGAAGTAAATGGAAGCCATATGTTGTTGCTGTAATTTCCAAGGTTAAAAAAAAAAAAAAAGAAAAGAAAAAGGCTATAGTTTAGGCTATTGACTTTTATCCTAAGTAGAAAGATGGTAAAATGCTTTTATTATCAATGGCCTTAAGTTAACCAAAACCAAAGAACATTTATTTTGTTAATGGCAGAACAAGGCACACGTGACTTCAATGCTCAGAGCAAGGCTGATGTCTGGCAGTAATCCATTTCTTAACTTACATACAACTGTAGAGTTATTAATGCTAGTCAGGTTATGTGCAAGGATTCAGGAAAATTCTTTATTCCTCATTGACTCCTGACAGTTATTGTACCTAGGAACTGGGTAACATGTTCTGAAGTGAGCAATTATGGAAATGTTTACTTCACTGGCTGCATGTAAATGTGTGCAGAGAATGTACCAGAATCTTTCCTTGGGGGTATTTAATTCTCTCCAGGGCAATGAAAATCAAATGATTTCTTCCTTTTCTTTCTTTTTTTTTTAAAGCTTTTTTTAAAAAAGTGTTATAATGCAGCTGAATAATGATGAATGCAGCAGAGGAAAAGGAGAAAGTCAGGGAAGAGAAAGAGGGACATAGAGGCCTACCTGCAGACCTGGGAAACCCGCTTTCCCAGCAGAAGGCAACCCCACCAGGAGAGCAGAGTGTGGAGGCAAACAGACGGCCCTGTTAGAGTCTGAAGTTTGCTGAGGAAAATGATGAGAAATGACTGTTGTAATGCTCTGTGGCAGTACAGTGGCACTTGTCACACATTTATGTTTGCAGGAAAACTCAAGCTCTGCGTCGTTCACATGGACAACAGTCCCACATGCTCGTTAATGAAAGGCAGAAGCAGTGTTTCCCTCGTAGAACAGTTGGGAGTGGTGCTGGGAGTCCACACGCGTATATGGAGCTCTGGAATTTCTACGGATGCATATGAAATGGGCGCAAGGCACAGCCGGCTAGGTTCACTCACGTGACAAAGTAGTTTGTTGTTTTTTTCTCTCTTCCTATTCCTGACCAGGTCAACTTGCTCCTCCTATCAGGAGTTATTTTCAGAACGTTTTCTCTTTGAGAGGAGGTAAATTGTTGAGAATAATGTGGTTGTATGTAAGCCTCCGGATGGGATATGTTTAGGTTGGGGCACTGCACACACAGACAACCTGTGAGAGGCCACCGAAGACACAAAACAGCGCAGAGCGGAAGCTGGCCTTCTGGGTGACAATCTCAGCTTACGTAGTGAAACTGTTTTCATGCACTTCCTGAAGAATTGGAGTCGGGTGAGAAAATTTTTTTAAATTTCAGGCAGATTTGTTTATTTATTTATGTTCACAGTAGTGAAAGTAAATAGTTGTTTAAGTATTTACTGTCAGGGATAGAGTTAGGTGACACTAAAATATACCTATAACTGACTGGCCTTTATACTCTCCCACTTCCCCCCCCCCCTTTTTTTCTGTTTTCTTGCCTGGAATTTCTCCTGAATTTCTCAAGGAGGGGTTTCATAAAAAGGGTTTTTATGTCTTGCAGAAAATTGAGTTTTGTAGACATTACCTAAGTCTTGATTTGTCACACCGGGATCAATAACATTTCGCTGCTCTTAAACACAGAGAACCACAGGGGACACATAATGTTTTTTATAAGTGCAGTAAAGTTAACGTGTTGTTGAAACAAAAACTCCTCTGACAGCCTTGTAATAAGTACACTCTGCAACTAGAAAATTATCTGTAATACTAGGAAAGGCAGGAAGCGCGCTTAAGAGTACAATGTGTGCGTTGTTGGCATCAGGCTCTGCCAGAATAAGAAATTAGGATTTGCTGGGCTCGCCGTGTCAGAATGGTTACCGGGAGTCAGTTTCCTCAGAAGAGAAGTCGCTGGGCCCCCAGGAGCGATGCCTGCCACCACGTTTAGCCAAGTTTCAGAGCTTGTGTTTGGTCCCTTTGTTCTTTGAGGGCATTCTGTGTTAGTTGCACAGAAAGTATTTGAAGCTAGATAAGGAAAAAAAAAAAGCCCAAAACACCAAGAGGCACATTTTCTACTTGTCTTCACGAAGTGCATGCCTGCCTGGTCCATCAGTTTTCTATTAGAATATCCTCTGATATTCTAAAGAAGATGTCTTCAGCCAATGCAAGTCCCACATGATGTAATTTGCTAAAGATATTTGGACTTGAAATCACCCTTGTATGTGCTTTCATTTCCTCTGTCCAGGGAGCCAGAGGATCCTGTGTTAGATTGGAGTAGGTGGGCACGGGTCTGACTGGTGGGACGCAGCACCCTTGGGCCACACCAGTGTCTTGTGTCACCTCTTTTCCCTTCATTGCATTTCCTCACCCCCTCAACCCTCTAAAGAGCCTTCTCTGTCCACGTTTCCTTTTCCAATTTAATTTTTGAGAATTTCGTGAGTACAGCATTTACATTATTTTCCTTCTCCCTCTCCTCCCTCCAAATCCTCCCGTGTCCCCCTATTCCTTCTCAAATTCATGCCACTCTTACTCTTTCATTGTTATTATATATTTATATATGCATATATACATGCATATGTAAATTCGTAAACCCCCAACAAACTTGCTGAGTCCCTTTGGCATTGTCCTATGTGTGCTGTTGAGGTGAGGCCTTTGGGATTGGATAACCTGTTGGGGTCTATCTTTGGGGAAGACTGATGGTCCCTCGCTCAGCAGCCAGTGTTTTGCTTTCCCGCCTCTATTTTTAGGAAAGGTGGACTCTGGATTATATTCTCATAGGGAGATCAGTAGTCTCCCAGTCACCGATGCATGCATGACCTTTCTTTTGTTGGGAAACATATTTCTGTCTGTAGGGATAAAGCAGTGGCCTGCGGCCGGGCATGCGTTGAGATGGAGAAGAATGGGCTTCACTGGTGACAGAGAGTGGTCCTCCCCTGTGCAGAGGCAGTTTGGGCTGGGAGCCCGTGGAGGCTGATCCCGTCACATCCCGTCATCTGCTGCATGCCGGTTGCCTTTCCTTCCTCCTTCAGCCCTTTGCAAAGAAGGTGGTTTTATGTTCATTTAATAATTACCCATTTTCTTGTTCTTGTCGCCGAGAGCTTCTTGAGTCCCATCAGGCTTTCAGAGAAGCACCACTCACGCCCTTCTGCTGAGAATGTTTTTCCTTCCCTCCCTTCACTTCATCCCACTCTTCCCCTTATCGACGCTCTCATCAGCTCCAGAGCTCTTCAGTATTCCACTCGTGTCCTTTGTGAAGTGATTTTGCCCAGACACGTCTGGCTCAGGGTGAAGTGCCCTCCCCTGAGAGCGAGCACTGCAGCCCCAGGTCGCAAGCACCATGAATACATTATTATCCCAATTTCCATCCTGTTGCCACGGCAGCACTTTTGGAGCGGCTGGGTTATTAAGTCGTACATCACTAATACCCTGATATGAGCAGAAGTTGGATTTAATATCGGCCTTTGATCAGATTACCTCCCAACAGTCAGCTGTCATTAGGAAATTCCTTTGCTCCTTCTACCCTTGGAGCTCTGGCCCGAGTAGCAGAAGGGTGGCAGGCCTGATACATGGAGGCAATTTCCAGCTCAGGCCTTGTGCTGTGCACTTAATTCATTTTCTGACCTTTTTGTGATTTGGGGAGATTCCATCCAGCCCTGCCTCAGTGTGTGTGTGTGTGTGTGTGTGTGTGATGTAACTATGAAACCCATCTTTCCCTCCTAGGCGGTGGGTAGAGTTATATGTGAGAGGCAGCTTGTCTTTTGGCAAGTGATACTATACTTTGTTGGAAAGTGTCTGTTTTTTGCCTGTCCTCGGGTAATGTATAAAACATGGTGCTTCAGGTAGAGATGAAGGGTAAACTGATGTCCCCCTAAATGGCCAGCCTGTGTATGCACCTAACACTTCACTGAGCAATCTGTCAACATGTCAGCAACACATGTTTTATAAAAAGCCTCCAGTGGGAGCAAAGGCTCCTGCCAGGGCTTAGGAAATGCTTTGAATTCAGCAGATTTCTATTGCTGGAGTCCCCCGAGGTTCCTTTTACAATGCCTACATTTCAGAAATTTGAACTTGGGACCCTTAGGGGGTTCTCTCCGAATGCCTGAAAATGTAGAGTTATATTGTTGCGTGTCCCCAAGCGGTCTTTACTAATACCTGAATTCGGAGAAGCTGGAAATTACAGAGCTCCCCAGGGGAAGCTTTATCCACACCAGGAAGAAGAGAATAACTCTGCAGGGAGATTGCTTAATGCATTGCTGAAATAAAAGAATTTGAGAGAGATGGGTTGAAGTGTGTTTTTTTTTTCCCCCTTCTTTTTCTGGCCACTCCTTCAGCTTAGCTAAGTCCTTAAAGACAAAGTAGGCTAAGGAAGCAGCTGGGCTCTTTTTAATGAAATTTTAGATGTGGCTTTTGAAATAGTCAGATGCCTTGTGTGTGTGTGTGTGTGTGTGTGTGTGTGTGTGTGTGTGTGTGCTCACTCACTACTGGTTTCCCTCTCTAGAACCCACTTTTGTTTACATGCTAAAAAGTTGTTTTCTTTTTTTAGGCACATCATCACTTTTGTGTTGTTTCCTACCAACCTGAGCTGTTTGTTTTTTTATACTCCCACTGTACCTGTCTGCCTTCCTTGGACATATTTCTTCGTCTCTCTCTTTTACGGCACTTTCCTTTTATTACATCTGTCTGTCATGCTTTGGTACACTCCCCCTTTCATAACTTGGGCTGTTGCCACTTTCCCTGCCAACTCTTGCTACTTTATTGAAGTCTTTCTTTATTCCTATGATGCTCTGGTTCCTTCTTTATTGCCTCCCAGCCCTTGGCCCCCTCTCTCCTTAACTCAGGCTTGCTGGGACCCCTGGACATTTTGGGCTGTTTTCTGATGAAATAAATTCAACGATTTTTTTACTGGTGACTTGCCCTTATTTTTGTTTTTGTTGAATTTCAAGAGAGTCGGGCTGCTTGGACAGTTTGGAAGACAAGCAAGATTTCAATGCATGGATGTTCCAATGCGGGCAGGGAACGGAGGAGGGCAGTGGGCTCCATGTGCATGAATAAACAGAACACACGTACTCACAGCCTTCGTGCACACGTGGATTAGGAAGGAGTGGGGGAAGGGAGCACTTTCATATTAAGTGAACACGGAACCCTCTAGTCCATTTCTGCTCTTTATTATCTCTGGAAAAGAGAAAGAAAAATATCCTCCTTGTGTGTGCACTTTCTAGATCTTTCCTTGGCTGTCTTTTGACACCATGTCACCTGACCTTATCAGGAGGGGTTGGGGGGCTGGAGCTCATGTTTACCCAAGGTCCTCCTGGGATTGGACCCTGCCTCTGAGTCCAGCGCCTTCCAGCCTCACAGACAAAGACAAGGGGAACATTCTCACAGAGCTTGCCGGCCAGGGTAAAACACTTCCAGCTGTGGCTACTCATGAATTTTTGGGGGGAGGGAAAAAAGTCTTGGCTTGTTTTTTAGGTGTGGCTACATTCATAGGCCTGTCTGCAGCCATCGATTTAAAAAAAAAAAAAAAAAAAAGGATTCAGTTTAAAAGTAGCCAGGGATTAAAACACTAACTGTTTTGGAATTTGGCAAATTATAATATTTTATACTCTGATGAACTATGGTAGGAGAGATTGGACCCTTATTTTTTGAAGTTAAAATGTGTCAGATGTCTTCAAATTTAGCCAAATTTGTCATAGACCCAATGATTATAGTAATGTATTATTTTATCTTTTTTAAGTTTAAGGTCATGTGTCTATATTGAATAATTTTCCTGGCTGTCTCACTCTAACTCTCTAGTGAGACAAGACAGTGGAATTAATTATACTCAGTGCAGACACATAAACTTGGAAGGGTGTAGTTGAAGTTTTCAGCTAATGTTCTGCCTGCTGCAGCGTACCCTGAGACGGTTTTTAATCGATATTTATTGAGGCCCAGTAACTAGATACCAACCCCAGTCTGGAATTAGCCTGTGCTGGATTGAAGACCAGGAGGGGCCCTTGAGTTAGACTCAGATGGTAACTCCAAGGGTTAAGCCTGGAACAGAGCCAGACACCTTCAGGAGTAAGGGAGGGGGAAGCATCCGAGTATAGTATCCAGCACCAAGTAACCCTAGTGTGGTTCTTCTGTGGACAGAGGAGGCACATTTGCAAAGCCGACTTCATTGAAGGTACAGAAGCCTGCGTAGAAAGAAGTAGTTTCTGATCCTTACGAGAAGGCCAGGCCAACCTTCCTGTGAGCTTTCCATGGTCCTTTCTGTGGCTGGAGTGCTCTCTCTGTTCATTACAGATAGAGGTACCAGCTGCTTTTAGCACAAAGCAGGCAACTGTGGCTAAAGACATTTTCTGGATGCTTGATGCATTTGAGTGAAATGTTTTGTGCTTAAGCATTTTTGAGTATCCAGGGGAACACTTGGATTAGGGACCCTAAAAATTTAAAGCCCTTTTATCTGTTCTCTATGTGGTGCCTTCCACTCACAGTCGTATGTAGTTTTTTTGTTTTTTTGTTTTTTTTGCTTTGTTTTTTTTCCTGGTTACAGGGAAAAATTTTAATCTCGCTAAATTTTTAAGTTTTGTTTTTCCTATTTTTAGGTGCCCCTGATAAAGTTCTAAAGGAGAGAGAGAGAACAAATCAAGGTTTCTTTCTGAAATAGTACTTCTGTTAGGTGTGGCATTTTGATGTGTATCTTTTTTTTTTTTTCTATTCAAGGCTCTGAGTACATTTTTGAAATGATTCCTGTGATACATCATCACATTTGTGAATGGAGTATCACTCTTGGCTAGTCCTTGTTGCTGTTCATTTCCAGTCCTCAACACTATGAGCCCACGTTCTGTTATGTCTGTATTTGTGCCAGAGGGAGACAGCGCTCACCTCTACAAAATTCCTCTTTCCACTATCTGGGCAGTGTTGTTGGAGCCTAAACCCTGGCTCCCCAAAAGCTTGGCTGTGGAAGACCAGCATGAACCCTGCTCTGTGCTATGGTGGCCCAGCATGAACCCTGCTCTGTGCTATGGTGGCCTGACATGCTGGTCTCATGTCTGGCCAACCTTCTGCTCTCCCCTTGAATGACACATTATCACTCACCTGGCACCTACTTCCTTCCCTCCTATTGTATTCTTGTCTGGCTTTGGCTGGCTCCAAGCACACTCATGGCTACCAAGAGAAGTTTTCTAAGTATTAGCAAAAAGGAATTCTAGTAAAAATACCCAAGGTGCTTCTTCTTAAAAATTCACCTTCAGCCTATTCCCTAAAAAGTTGAAGGAGTTTGTTGTTTTGGTTTTCCAGAAACTTTTGATTTAGTAATCCCCAAAAGAGGCTCTTAAAAAAAATAATAATCCCATTTTCTTTAAGGAAAGTACGAAAGGTTATCTTTAAATCTTATCCAAATGTGATTTAGAACAAAAGGTAAAAATCTTTGCCCAACAGAGGAGAGGAGTTGTTGTGGAGGTTTCTGTGAGTTTCAGGCCAGCAGGGTTCTTATAAAAGCTGGTGCCCAAGTGGCTGCCTTTGCTACTCTGGTCACATGCTTAGTTTCAGTCATCTGCCTGGTAAGACACTCCCAAGAGCCCCACATGTCTCCCATGGTGTCTGTTAAATAACATTGCATACTGTAGTACTTAAACAAGGAAAGTCAGATTCCTGAGCACAATTTTTAGCTCCCCCTAATTTTAGTGGCTGTGTGGTTGGGAGAAGTTGCTTTTCCCTCTGCTTTTTTGCCCACTATGTGGGACCACCATGCCCTCCACAGCAGGTGCCCTCAAAAATAAAGGCAATTATGTACCTCAGTCAGTTTAGATGCCACTGGACCATTATTGTTACTGTGTAGAGCAAGTCACCAAAATTCCCTTCGGTTTTGTACATATTGCATTGCTATGACTGTATTCTGTCAAATACATCTTAAAACTCAGTATTTGGATTAGCAAAGTTCCCTTGGGCCTTATGAGCTGTGGTGTGTGTGTGTGTGTGTGTGTGTGTGTGTGTGTGTGTGTGTGTGTGTGTGCAGGAGTGATGATCAGTTTCTCAGGTCTTGTTCATGCTAAATGAGTGCTCTTCCACTAAGCTACAAACCTGGCCATAGAAAAAAGGTTTTCTTTCAATCGTAGGTGAAACCTTCCACTTGCACCTTCCTGTGAAAAAGCAAGAGAGCATTCCTCATTAGTGTTTGCATCGAACTACAGTAACTAGATCAAAGTAGGAAAGTATATTTACATAAATTCTTTTCTCATATGTTAGAGTGCTTTGTTTGTCTTTTCATTTCATGACTCTCTATTTCTGGTTTCCTATGGAAACATTTGGTGGATAATGGACCATGCAAACTAGTTTACACCATAGGTGGAGAGGAGATGAATAGCTGTGGTACACAAACGCATGTGTGTATTGGCGTGTGTATGTATCTCTGTATATCTATCTATACATGTTGCATTCTTGATTTTTTAACACTAGGTCCTTTGTTGAAAAATGTTTCATAACTAGGAAAATGGGGAATGTAAGGAACAATTGCCTTCTGGTTGATGGTGGGAGGGGGAGGTGGAATGGGCCTAGGGGAAGTCACAGCTCTTGGTTTATTTATATTCCTGTGTATCATCCTTGACCACTTCTTGGAGTCACTGAATGTGAAGCAGATCTATCCCCAGAAGGCTGGGCGAAGCTTCCCTCTAAAAGAAGCAACCTAATTTACTTTTGCTTTTAGTTGTTTTAATACACATTGTAGAACTGTCTAGACACAAATGAAGCTGTGTTAAAGTTTATAGGAGAAATCCTCCCTGTGTGCACAAGGTCCTGGCCGTGCTGCTGGCTTTCCTCCCTGCTTTTCCCTTTCCCTGAGCTCTAGAATGCAGGGTCTGACTTGGGGGTGTGGCTAGGGGAAGATGTGCAAGCCAGAAGGGCTCTACCTTTACAGAGCACAGGGCTTTCAACTGTGTGTAGAGACAGTCAAGTGCTCACTCACCACTGGGAGACTTGGGGATGTTAATGCTTGTATAAATGTTGGATAATTAACTTCCAAAGGAATGCGTGTTAAGTAAAAGTCTGTAAATATGTTAATTGGGCCAATTTCCCCAACATTTATAATTATTTTTCACATTTAAGAAGGTTTTAATATATATTTGAATGGTATCTAAAACTGAAACTTCTAAAAAGAAAAGATGTGGAAGCTAGGTAATGGTTATTGTGTTTTAAGGTGGCAAAGGAGGGGAAAGGAAGGGGAATTGGAGAACTTTCTCTCATTTTAAATCCTTATCTATTATTATTATTGTTGTTGTTATTATTATTATTCGTTTTTGAGACAGGGTTCCTCTGTATCTTTGGAGCCTGTCCTGGAACTTGCTCTGTAGACCAGGCTGGACTCGAACTCACAGAGATGCACCTGCCTCTGCCTCCTGAGTGCTGGGATTAAAGACGGGCGCCACCAATGCCCTGCATCCTTATCAATTCTTATTTAATGAATTTGAAGTGTGTTGAACAGTGTTGTCCTGTGATCTCAGGCACAGTGTGAAAATTTAGCCTTTGTGTATGGTCCTAGTAGTGGGTCTTTATTGCCTGTATACATACAGACCATTTTGCCAACCTTTTCTCCTGCTTTTGAAACACTGGATGTGTTGGAGGCGGGTAGCCATCTGTCAGGGATGTGGAGTAGGGATGAGGGTGATGACTGGAGGACCCAGTGTGGTGTCCTCCAAGGGCCCTTTCATCTCTGAGCCCGTGAGTGTGTGAAATAACTTGGCCCCAGTGCAGTGCCAGGGATATTTTCTTGAAATTTAATGTGGTATCATATCCTTTATCAATATATTGTATCACTGCCGTTTGTGACATTATACTGTAAAATGCTAGGCCATAAAAGCCTATAATTTATAAGGCTATGTTAGGTACTTACTTTATGTATTATAGCCTGATAGCCTTGTAATTCAACATTGCCTATCATTTATTCTATATATAATTCCATGGAGGGTTCTGGTGACATTATAAACCACAAAAGCAGAGCTCAAGTGGTTAGTCATTAGAACCCCAAGATAGAAATACCTTGAATTACATTATTCAGTATTTATTATTTTCTATGATGTGAAGTTAAAACACTTGGATCTGAAACATTTTCTATTTACGCTCCCCATCACGGCATTCATATACATGCCAATCATTAAGGCTCTGCTTCAACACCACATCACAAACACACAGAGCCTTGGTTTTGTAGAAAATGTATGCTTCTAACGCGAGGACGTGTTGTCCATCACCCTGCATAACTGTTCTTTCTCTTGGCTGGTTATCAAGCAGGAAATTCGGCTGCCCATCCATTGTGAAGTTTGTTGTTGTTGCCTGTTAAGTTCAAGAGTGGCAAAGTGCATTTGTTTTTTGAATGAAGTCTAAATCATTCATACAGAGCCCAGTCAAAAATAAACACTCCACAAGGTTCTTTTACATGAAACCCTCCCTAGTGTGGGTCATGGGCCAAGGTCACAGTTATGCTAAGGAATGTAGAGTTCATTTAATCAGAGTTGTAGAATGCTGGATTGTTTTATAAGCTGCTTGTTTGTCGAGGCTTGTCCATCACACACTAACGTTTCCTGAATGGTCCTCCTCTTTCTTTAACTTTTCTAAGTGACAGAAATTGAACCCAGTGAACTTCAAACTTGAGATTACTGTTGTACTCTGAGCTTTCTATCTTCAGCCCTCATCAAGTTTGTTCTTAACTTCTCCTTCTCCCTCTCCCTCTCCCTCTCCCTCTCCCTCTCCCTCTCCCTCTCCCTCTCCCTCTCCCTCTCCCTCTCCCTCTCCCTCTCCCTCTCCCTCTCCCTCCCCCTCTCCCTCCCCCTCCCCTCCCCTCCCCCTCTCCCTCTCCTCTCCCCCTCCCCCTCCCCCTCCCTCTCCCTCTCCCTCTCCCTCTTCCTCTCCTCTTCTCCCTCTTCCTCTTCCTCTTCCTCTCCCTCTTCCTCTTCTTCTTCTTCTTCTTCTTCTTCTTCTTCTTCTTCTTCTTCTTCTTCTTCTTCTTCTGTCTCTTCTTCTTCCTCTTCTTCTCCTTCTTTTTCTTTTATTTTGCTTTGGGTTTTTCCAGACAGGGTTTCTCTGTATAACTTTGGAGCCTGTCCTGGAACTTGAACTCATGCTGTAGACCAGGCTGGCCTTGAACTCCCAGAGCTCCAGGTGGAGTTTTGCCTTCTGAGTGCTGGGATTAAAGGTGTGTGCTGCTGCTGCTGCCTCCAGTTCTTGATTCCTAAACAGGTGACCACCCTGTCTTCTGACCCATGCCATCTTCCTCGTGACTTTTCCTTTCCAGGGGCACTTTGGTTAGGAGAGCCTCGGGTGACATGGCAAAGGATGGTCACAGCAGCTGCTGCTCTATTATTTCATTTAATTTCAGAATGAAAATCGCAGTCCACCCTCTCCCTCCAACCACTGAGTTCCCCACAATTGGAGTCTAATTTTTTTCTTTCAGATTTTTAGAGACTCAAAATTGGAGAGAGAGAGAAAGATGACCAAAAGTTAAGTTAAAAGGAACTGAGCTCTATAGAAAGAAGCCAACCCACAAAAAAAAAAAAAAAAAAAAAAAGGACTGGCTTTATTGGTTTTATGACATGGTGTTATTGTCACCATTCACAGTGGTGCAGAATCTGCAAAGGGACAGTGGTCACAGTCACTTGTTATTTGTTAGAAGGGGACAAAGAGAGGCAGAGGTTTAAAAACAAATGAAGAACAGCAAACAGACAGCTTTCCCTTTAAATCGTGGTGCACTTTCTCTCCTGGCCCATCAGTGACTTGAAAGTATTGAAAGATAAACAACCCAAGCAAGGGCCTTGGATTCTTGCCATATGCTAGGATCTCAATTAAGGGATGAAATTGCAGGACACTCTTCAGTTAGATCACAAGGGAGGCTGGGATCGGGGGCCAGCCAGCAGGCAGGGGCTGCTGTGGGCATGGGCAGTATGGGCTCCTGGAGCATAACTACCTGCATTAGCATTGATGGCTCTTAGTGGCACAAATCTCTTCAAATCCATAAGAGAATAGACCCCTGGAAGGGAAGAAATGGCCAGGGGGTGGGGGGTTTAACTTTGCTTGAATCTCCTTTTTGTTAGACCTACTTGTCTCTTTCTCTTTGGCGTTTGCTGATGAGTAAGAACCACAGGCCAAGGGGGGGGAAGAGGAGGGAGACTCAAATGGAAATAATTCTGATGTTCTGTCGAGGCCTGAGATTTTTAAGTGCTATTCAAAATCCAAGTTGCAGAGAACATTGGAGTCACTGCATTTTGGGGCACTTGAATAGCGGTTCCTCTCCATTTCCCTCTCATTTGCATCGCCCGCGCTGTCATATTTTGCTGTGGCACCATTTGCTCTAAGTATTGCATTATTGACTTAAAAGGTGTCATTTTCCAAATGACAGAGGTAAGGAAGTACATTTTCCTTATTTCATAATTTGCACACAGACGGCAGAAGACTTAACCATTGTCACAAAATTCGGCTATGATGGATCTTGTACTTAAACTGGATGGTGGGTGTAGGGAAATGCACCGGTGCATTAATTTTAATGGAAGACTGTGGCATCCCTGAAAAATATTTTGAAAGTTAAGTCATGCTAATTTCCTTCCTTATTTCTTTCCTCATAGTTCGTAAGGCCTGATCATGGTTGACTTTTTATTGTTTCATGTCACCAAGGAAAATTGTTGATTCAAGATTATTGTGCCTGTAGTTAAATTTCTGTTTTGTGTGTGTCTTTTTTTTTTTTAAACCTATCGATACTTTGTGCAGATATTAATTTATTCTGGTCTTGAGCTGAAAATAGATAATTAACTGTCTTTTACTTACGTTTGCCGCATACACACACCCACCCTCCCACTGGGTCCTGATGGCTTCCAAGTACAGAGATTTCTGCTCTCTTTGATTGTGAGAGTTTGAGGCTGTGGAGGCTGGAGGAGCTTGAGGCTCCAATTTGTATTATGATCAACCCATTTCTTACAGTTCATACTAGAAATTCATACTAGACTCAGATTGGGATTTTTTGCTACCTTTAGTTATTATTATTAGTACTATTATTTTTTTTTGTCCTGAGTCAGCCTTTGTCTTCCTCTAGACGAGAAGCCAGCTGCGTTGGTGGTATGAGGAGAGGTGAATAAAACTGCTGATGTTAGGTTATTGAGCAGGGTATATAGTTTGGTGGTTGAGAGCTTGCTTGGCGTATGTAAGGCCCTGGGTTCAAACATCAAAAATAAAAGTACAGATTGTCTACTGGTAGCATGAATAAGGACAATGGGAGATTATAATATTTGGCATTGCTCTGAAAGTGTGTGTGTGTTATCATTTTAATTTCATGCCTGAGGTGATTGGTTCACTTACTATTGGCGATATCCAATCCCATTAAACTTTCAATTTAGGATAAATGCTCACTAATCCGGCCTCTCTGACTACACAATTAAGGTGGGTGAAGTGTATCTGAGCCACTTCCGTGCATACCTCTTCACAGATATCAAAGATAGCAATCTCCCTTGAACCAGGCGGGCAACACTGATATGTTGTTTCTGTGTCGAGGGAAATGGGCTCCTAGGTACTTCCGTCATTGTCCACTATCGGCTCTGAGAGGAACTTCATCTCGACCTCGACATATCCAGCATCAGAGTGCCAATTTACATTGCTTGCAAGTTCTGTGAGTGTATATTGCTCATGTGTAGGAAGGAAATAAATCAAGGGTTTTTCTGGGATTTCAAATTTTCCCCAAGGGAAAAGAACTAATATTAAGACTTTCACAAGTGGGATTAATTTAGTATATCTCTCAGGAGTCTATTGGGTATTATATTTATACATTATAAAATGTGTTTTGATATGCCTTAAATTAATAGTTTTCTGTCTGCAGGGTGAATGTGAAGATCACTGTTTATGTCTGGGGTGGTGAGAGGGAACTAGAGGAGGAGAGGAAGGTGTAATGGAACCCAAGGCTGAATGCTGTAGGTCTGCAGGCTATCACTGTGGTGGTCAGATCCTATTCCGTGCTACACCAAGCAGTTCCAGAGGTGGGGTGTACATAAGTGGCACGTAATGGGACATCCTCCACTTCCCCCAACACCATTTTCTAAATTTTGCCTTTGGAATTTATGGTGGCTGTGGCGAATTGCCAGACTTTCTGTGTCTCTGCCGTCCATAGCGGCTTCCCTGGCTGACTCTTAGCGGATGCTGTCAGCTCATCACCTCTCTCTCACTCCCTCACTCTGACTTCATGGATCACTGCACGTGCTGGTGCTCCTGTGTCAAGGGGAAGGCCACAGCTGCAGAGAGGGTCACCCCAGAGACCCAAGCTTCTTGCCTCTGCAGAGCTGGCATCCCTGGTCAGCCCAGCTCTATGACCTGTCTCCCGCCCTCTCTCCACATCCATTTGGCAGGAAAGCCCATTGGCCCCTGTACAGACCACTCACTAGCTGCTAAGGGAGGGAGAAAGAAGAAGCTATCTCTGATAAAAGAACAATATGACAACCTGTATTTACAGGGCTGGGCATTTTGAAAGTCAGCTGTGTTTCTTACTGTCCGGGCAATTATCTTTGTTGTCTTAAGCATATAACTGAACAGGTTTGTTACAAACCCTGTCACTCCTGAGTGATTAGTCACCTGGGTGGCCTGCAAATCAACATGTAAAGGTTCTGTGTGTTTATTTTAACTCACAAGATTTAGTCCATTGGAACTACTCAATTTGAAGGTCCCTTGGATTGCAGAAAAGATGCAGCTTTACCCCCCCCTTTAGACATGCCCTTGAGTTCTTCCCCATTTCCCCCCCTTTTTTATACCACAGTCTGGGATGGAAGAAATTGCCAAACCTCTCCCTTTGCAAAAAACCTCCCTTGCATGATAGAAAGGTTTATCCAAATGCCTGCCATAGTCTTGCTAGCTTTATCACAGCATGTTCCAGTAGCCCCACACATCTGCAGGAATCCTACCATAAATTTTTCAGTTGCTTGATGACTGAATGTTTGCAATATGGCAAGATTTTTGGCAATATGTTTCAGGTTGGATATAGAATTTGTTTTGAATGAAAGCCCGGGTAAGGTTTCTAAGTTTTTATCCTTTTCTTCTTTATTTCCAATTTTCCCCCTTTGGAGTGGGAGGACACCCACCTCCCTGCGTTCTCAGATGGGTGGTTGAACAGTACGATGCTGAGGTACTACCTTGCCTGACAGACGTAAAGTTAAATATACAACAACGAGGAACAATCTAGGGAATGAGTCCTTAAGTCCCACAACAGGCTGTAAGATGCTGTAGATATATTCAAATGGCAAGTCTCCCATCCACGAGGCACAACATCTTATTTCACTTTGAAAACAAGTCTAAAGAATGCCCCCAAAATTTTACACCGAGTGTCTGGTGTTGTGTAAGTATTTCTTCATTATTCCAAATCTCTTGCCCACAACTGTATCATAAATACCCATAGATTTGGCTGTATTGAACTTTGTTACATTTTCCTTCGAATCAGACGGACTGTTTCCTCGTCTCCTCATATGTTGCTGGCAGAGGAGCTCCATTTTTCCATTAAGTGTGATCTTTGAAAAAGGTATCCTAGTGCCATTTTGTTCACAGGCCCTGAGCCGTGTCTGGGACAGTATGATAATATTTGATTTGACTTAACAAACATTTTTTTTTGTCATGTGACTGGGGCAAAATACATGAGACCAAACCCTCATAAGGGAGAGTTTGTTGACTCCATGGTATGAGGTGATACAGTCTTTTGTGGCAAGAAAGGTCTGGCATTAGGCAGCACTGTGGTGTAGTGTTGTATGGTTTGGGACTCCTGACTTCTTCATATCTTGGAGGAAAAGAAACAGGACAGGAAGCGGGCTGAGTTTAAAACCCCGTCTTAGTCAGGGTTTTTATTGCTGTGAAAAGACACCATGACCACACAACTCTTATAAAGGGAAACATTTCATTGGCTCTGGCTTACAGTTCAGTGGCTTAGTACGTTATCATCATGGTGGGAAGCTTGGTGGCATGCAGGCAGACATGGTGCTTCAGAAGTAGCTAAGCAGGCAGCAAGGAGAGAGAGAGAGAGAGAGAGAGAGAGAGAGAGAGAGAGAGAGAGAGAGAGAGAGAGAGAGAGAGAGAGAGAGAGGGAGAGAGGGAGAGAGGGAGAGAGAGAGAGAGGGAGGGAGAGACAGAGACAGAGAGAGAGACAGAGACTGGTCCTGGCTTGAGCACTTGAAACCTCAAAGCCCACGCCCAGTGACACACTTCCTCCAGCAAGGCCACGCCTTCTAACAGTGCCAGTTCCTATGAGCCTGTGGGTCCTTTTCCATTTAAACCACCACACTAAGGGTCAACCCCCACCACATTTACTTTCTCCAGTTGGACCAAACTCCCAGTGGTTGAACATCTCTCAACAGTGCCACCAACTGGCAAGCAAGTGTTTCATACCATGGTGTGTGGGGTACATTTCACCAGTAAACTGTTGAGGTTTAAAGTTTGGTGACAGCACAAGAGCACTGAACCTGAGTCACCTCTTCCAGGAAGAAGACTCAGGCCTTGGGATTCGGAAGTACCTGCCCCCTGCCCTCTGCACAGGAGGGTGTCTCCAGCCCTTCCTAAGCCAGGGCGAAATAACCAGCAGCAGGGTTACCAACCAGATGCTTCCTGTTTCCCCCCACCCCCGTTTTCCTCTCTAACAGTCTCATGGAGGACCTAATGGTGATTCTGTGAGTCACTTAGCAAATACACAGAATTTTCAGGCTTTTGTTGAGGTAAAACTGAAAATTACCTAGAAAAATAATCAGGATAACATAAACTCAATGGTGATATAGGTTAAGAGAAGGATGCCGTCTTGGGATACTGCAGGTTTTCAGGATGTGAAGTGTGGACCTGGAGCCTGGTGGAAACAATCTTACAGTTTACCCAATGCCTGGTCTGAAAATTGATAAATGAATTGGATTACTACTATGTAATTTTAATAAAAACGAGTTGATCACAGTGAAGATACTTACAATGACATAAGAATGAAAATGAGACAAAAATCACCCATAATGGTAGTTTCACACAATCAACATTTGATGAAGGAATTTCATCAACTCAGTTGGATATACACCAGAAATCCCATAGATAAAGATTCATCAGTATTGGCAAAATTCTGTTAAAATGCTTATAGTCAACATTTTCAGATTCAAAATGCTAGAGCAAAATGTAGCATAAACATATTGGTGATAAACGTCTAATCCTGTTACTTCATTCTCATAGCTCTATAGAGTGGATAGTTTTAAGGCCTTCATGCAGGAGTGGTTGAGGCCCATATAGTGCATGGAATCAGAGGCTCATCCCCAGGGTAAGAGTTCTACCTGTCAATCATGAGGGTGGAAATAAGTGCCTTACTTCCTGGCAGAGGGAAGGTGGCGATGGCCATGTTGATGATAATGGTGATGACAATGATGATGGCGATGATAATTACTTTCGCTTATTTTTTTTTTCTTTTTTTTGGAGATAGGGTCTTGCTTTGCAGCCTACGCTGGGTTTGAACTTCTCATTTTCCTGCCTCAGCCTCCCAGGAGCTAAGAATGTCACCATGCCCAGACCTTACGGTTTTAAATATCTATCCGCAATGAACAAGTCTGGATATAAATGCACTTTTAAAATAAATAGGTATTATAGCCATAAATCTGTTATGTTAATGAAAAGACAAGTAATTTAGGAAGTAGATTTACATATGGACAAGGAAAATTATTGACCTACTTTTTTTTTTTCCCATCAATCAGAGTAGCTGTTAATGTAACTTGATCACCGATGTTAAAGGTGGATAACATCACTGTCCCCACATACCAGTGGCTGGCAGTGAAGTTTAAATGTCCCAGTAACCTTGGATGCATTAATATATTTTGTTCCCTGGGGCTGAATGAATTCCGTTCTTACCTTAGTTTTGATTAAGAGATTTGAAATTTGTCACAGCCTATTCTTGTAATCTAAAGCAGTGTCTGACTAAAGGAATTTGAGAACTGTCCAAGCCAGTAGCTACAAACCAGGCAAAACTGGGTTTCAGAGCTACCTCTGTCATGCCACCATCTGCCTGTATCATGATACCTAGCAGAGGTCTCCAAGTCAACATCAGAGAACATTCAAGGTAGACAGAGCTCCTTGGCAGTCCTGTGCTCAGACTAGACATCCCTCCCTACTCTCAGATGTTGTCTGTCTCTGCCATAGTCCATGCTGAAGGCTCCAGCAGGCCTACTGCCTTTTAGTGAGACCCATACTAGCTAAGGATCAACACCGTGGTGATGCCATTTCTCCCTGTTTTCCCTATCAACAAACCTACTCCTTGGTTATTTTGATAATTACTCCTTGTCTTTCTTACCAGCTCTATGAAGGTGTAGATTACCTTTTTCTTGGACCATAAATGATACTTAGTACACATTTGCAGAGTGATAAGATAAACTGTTACCTAGAGAACATTTAGATCAAAACCTAAACTGCCCAAATGCTAAATGCTTAACCTGCCCAGACATCTTTGTTTTCTAAAGCTAACAGACACCACCTTTGAATAGGGCAACAAAGTGGGGGAGATCATCCTGGTATTATGTGAGAACACATTTGGGGTGCAGGAGTTGCTTTTGAGAATTGCACCACAGGAATGTAAGAACCAGGAAAAGTTGGGGCCTTAGGTTGTTATTGTTTCTCGAAAAGGGAAGAAAAAGTTGTGTTTATCCTTGTTTGTCTTGTTCTGAGAGCAGGATAGAGAAAAGGAGGAGGGCAGAGGATTCTGCCTTTTTACGTGTCCTTCGTAAGGCTGAGCCTCTGCTCAGCTGTACTCTGATCGCCTAACTGTTGCTTTACTTAACTAAGGCTTTTATAGCCTTAAGACTTTAGGATGTTTGCTGCACTGTCCATTTGCTCCGTAGCATGTGACTGTGTTGTATCAGTGCCGGTGAGGGGAGGCTGAGCAAGGGTGAGTCTTGAGCGCTGGCTCCAGACTTCAGCCCTGGCATGACTTTAGTCTATAGGCCTTTGCACAGGGCTGGCTTCCTTTTTGTACTTCATAGGGGCATCTTTATGGAGTACCACTGAGGGCGAGGCCAAGGGACCTGAGACTAGATCAGCCAGCTACTTTAGTGTGTGGCTTTTAAAAACTGAGAGGGGGGGAGAGAGAAGGTGGGAAGGGGAGGAGAGAGCTGAGAGAGGGAAGTGGAGAGCAGAGAGTAGCCCTTCTGGGCAGACAGGTGATGTCATCCTCCCTCCAGTCTTCAGACTGCAGGGACAGCCACAGAATGCAGGAGCAGCCTCAGACTGCAGGAGCAGCCACAGAATGCAGGAGCAGCCACAGAATGCAGGAGCAGCCACAGAATGCAGGAGCAGCCACAGACTGCAGGAGCAGCCACAGAATGCAGGAGCAGCCACAGACTGCAGGAACAGCCGCAGACTGCAGGGACAGCCACAGACTGCAGGAGCGGCCACAGAATGCAGGGAGCAGCCACAGAATGCAGGAGCAGCCGCAGACTGCAGGAGCAGCCACAGAATGCAGGAGCAGCCTCAGACTGCAGGAGCAGCCTCAGACTGCAGGAGCAGCCTCAGACTGCAGGAGCAGCCGCAGACTGCAGGAGCAGCCGCAGACTGCAGGGACAGCCGCAGACTGCAGGAGCAACCTCAGACTTCAGGGACAGCCACAGACTGCAGGAGCGGCCACAGAATGCAGGAGCAGCCGCAGACTGCAGAAGCAGCCGCAGAATGCAGGAGCAGCCGCAGAATGCAGGAGCAGCCGCAGAATGCAGGAACAGCCGCATACTGCAAAAGCAGCCACAGAATGCAGGAGCAGCCACAGAATGTAGGGACAGCCACAGAATGCAGGAGCAGCCGCAGAATGCAGGGACAGCCACAGAATGCAGGAACAGCCGCAGAATGCAGGGACAGCCACAGAATGCAGGAGCAGCCGCAGAATGCAGGAACAGCCGCATACTGCAAAAGCAGCCACGAAGCCACAGCCACAGAATGCAGGAGCAGCCGCAGAATGCAGGGACAGCCACAGAATGCAGGGACAGCCGCATACTGCAAAAGCAGCCACAGAATGCAGGAGCAGCCGCAGACTGTAGGGACAGCCACAGAATGCAGGAGCAGCCGCAGAATGCAGGGACAGCCGCAGAATGCAGAAGCAGCCGCAGAATGCAGGAGCAGCCGCAGAATGCAGGGACAGCCACAGAATGCAGGAGCAGCCACAGACTGCAGGGACAGCCACAGACTGCAGGAGCAGCCGCAGACTGCAGGAACACGATGCTGGATTAGGGAATACCTAGAGCCCTGGTGTGAGCCTGAGGGGGAACTTGCCTTCAGAAAAGCAATGCACACAGATCTGATAACATGTGTGTGTTTCCTGGCTGCTGTTTCATCTTTTTCATAACATTGTACCTTTGCAACAGAGAAAACTCGCTGTTTTTCTCCTTGGTTTGGCCAGACTGCAAATAAATCCATTTCCTTTATCGTATTTTCTCCTAAATTCTGTGAAGATACTGTAGGTTTTCCAGTCTAAGTGCCCTGGTGACAAATACACACAACAAAATGTATGTTGTGACTTGAGAAATCAGGATGATGGCCCTGATGGAAGAGACAAGCCCTACTGTTTGGCTCAGTCAGTGTACCTCAGAGTATACTCCATGACAGGGATGGAAAATGGCATGAAATTATAAAACCAAGCAGGGAATCTTTCCCTCAGCTGCAGTGGGTCCAGGGTACCTCAGGAATAAGCAGACAGATGGTATATGGAGTTTGAGCACCCTGCTTTCAAACTCATGTCTCCATGCTTGCTGGTGAAAAGGGGAGATGGGGTTAGTTCTAAAACTCCTGCATTCACTTGCCACAGAGCTGGTGCTCTGCTGCTGTGCTGCTGTGCTGTCAGGCAGAGGCTGTCCAGGACACCCATATCTGGAGATCCACACTTCCTCCTCACCTACGGATGACGCCAGTCACACTCCATAGGAAGGCAACTCACAGGCAAACGTCAGAGAAATCTTGCACAGTGTTCTGGATAAAAGGTTTCCATAGTTGGTCATTTCAGTCTCTTGCAATTATATCTTTAATAAAAATTTTATCTTTAATAAAATAAAAGTGAAATGAAAGTCGTTCCTTGACAGCCACGGGGGTTCACCTCAGGACTCCCACATATAATGAACTTACAATGCTCAATCCTTTGTATAAAATTCCATGATGTGACTTATGAATATCTTCTTATATTTCATATTATCTGTTGACTATTTACAACAGTTAATTCAATGCTAATGCTTCACGAATCGTATTAATGTATTTTTTGCTAATAACAAGAGAAATGGCTGTCACATTTTGTTCAGATACTGTACCTCAAGCTGTCCTCAAACTCAGACAACCCTTCTATGTCTGCATTCCTCTCCCAGCCCTGGGTTCCAGAGGCACATGACAATGCCGATGGGCGCTGGGGGTCTGAAAGCGCTTTAGCTATGGAACCACGGAATGGTCTCGTTAGCCTTATGGATGTTGCAAAAGAAATCCCTAGGTCAAAGCGCATTACCTTGATGGGGATGCCATTTCAGGGCAGAAGGCGGCCAGCCTGTGTCAGCTCCTCTTTCTCCTTGCCAATCTGACCATTTTCTGCTTCTCCTTTTCAGAGTTTATTACACTTCCCCAAAAACCTAGAAGCCTTAGTAGTTCCTTCCACCAAGCAGCAATAAGAGAGATGACTCCAGATTTCACTGTGTTTGGTTTCACCATCTTATGGGCAAAGACAAGCTAGGTTCATGTTGTAAATAAGAGATAGGGCTGTGATCTGAACCCAAGGCATCCAATTGAGAAGATGGTCGTTTATCATTCTGCTTTACTCTCTCTGGACCAAACCTTGCAGTCATTTCTCCAGGCTCTTGGGATGAATGTTGAGTCCTTTGTGTGCCTTCTGTGCTATAATTCAAGGCCCTGCTTCCCCCTCCCCTCTCCTCTCCCCCTCCCCTCCCCCTCTCCCTTCCCAGTCCTGTGTGCCTCACTGTTTCCTTGTTTTCTCTCCATCCTCCCCTGGCCTCTTCAGGTCCTGCCTGTTTGCTTGGAAGTCAGGGCTTTTACCCTTGCTGGTGGCGGTTTCCCCCAGGAGTCTTCCCGGTGCCCAGCTATGGTCATGTTCTTTGAACTTCTATTGGTTGTGGTTTGTCTGCAGACTGCTGTAAGTTGCACAAAGTCTGAATCCAGCTGGCCCATCCCCAGTACCCGGCACATGGTGGACACGTAGCAAATCCTTTTCACTCAATGCACAGAAAGATTGAGTAGCGCTGGTCTGCCCAGGCCCCTGGTTCCACTTCCCACTCTGTGGCTGTGCCTCCTCTCTAGTCCCTTCAGCGCCCTTCTCAGCAGTGGGGCTGGACGTGTCGCCCACAGTACCCTGTCCAGCTACTTTGGACGTGAACTAATCTGATCCCCTGCCAGATATTAGCCCCTCGAGTGTGTATCAGTGTACATATTTGTTGGATTGAAGCAAATTGATACCATAACTCAGTCTTAAGAAGGGTTATTTCACAGGGGTCACGAGAATTGAATCAAAGGGCTGCTTCCAAAGTTTCTTTTCTGCTAAATTACAAATCTAAACTTGGCTGAGACATGTAGCTAGAATGGCCCAATTTAAAATAAGCTCCTGGGTTGATCCTGGTCCTGGGGAGGAGAGACCTGCCTTTCAGGTGTCCTTTATGGAATCCCTCCCTCCCTCCCTCCCTCCCTCCCTCCCCCCCTCCCTCCCTTCTTCATCTCTTCACTCTCCTCTCTCTCCCTTCCTTCCCATCCCTTCCCTCCATTCTCTCTCTCTCTCTCTCTCTCTCTCTCTCTCTCTCTCTCTCTCTCTCTCTCTCTCTCTCTCTCTCGTATGCATGTATATATGAGTGTGAGTGCACGAGGAGATAAAGGACAGCCATTAGTACTGTTCCTCAGATGCTTTGAGGCACTGGGACCTGGGGCTCACTGACTAGTCTGGACTGAGTAACCAGAGAGCCTGGGGCATCCCCTCTTTCCATCCGCCCTGTGCTGGGATCATACCACCACATACATACATACCACCACACTCAGCTTTTCCAACATGGCCATAGAATGTCATTCTTACATGGGCAACCCTCTGCTGCCTGAACTATCGTCCTAGCCCTCAGCAATTGAGATGGAGATGCAGAACTCTTAACCACATTAACCTGCCTGTTGCCTGTCTCCTGTGCCTGTGTTTTTATGGATTTCCTTCTTTTTCCCCATTTAGTGAGTCAGAAATGACTCCATCCATGAGAAGTGTGTGGCGAGGCACTTGGCACATCTTAATTGCTGTAGAAGTGACAGCTGTTGCTTTTATTATGCTCTTTTAAATGTAAATGATATTTGGTATTTGCAACACATTTTCCCATCCCCTATTGCTGTCAATGGGTCAGCAGCCCTTGGGAAATCCTTCTAGGTGGTCATTTTTCCTAAACAGAGGCTCCTGTCATTTTTGACAGTCTCATCCTCAAAACTCTTCTTTTCTTTGGATGACTCATAGCGCGACGAAAAGCCAGAGAAGAGAGCTGTGGGTCCATTGCCCCTTCTCCACTGGCCTACAACCCATTCCTCCTTGTGTTCTATTTCGTATTTTATTCTAGTTTCAACTAAAAGGCCCACCAGCCTCCAGGCTTCCAACACATTTCTTGGGAACCTATTCTTATAACATATCGCCATTAGGAATCTTTTCTTGATATAAAACCTGAATTTTCCTTTGCTTAATTTAATCCCTCCTCACATATACCTCAGACCTCTTTAAATAATTCTTTTCCCTCCCTGCCATTTGCACCTTTCAGTTACTTGTAGAGAGTTGTCATAGCTCCCTTTGGGCCTAATCCTATCAATGTGATTCATGTTGGGCAAGCTGTACATTTTGTACTAGTCTATGGACACATTTTCAGAATGCTGCTGCATGGCTGGAAAAAAGACAATTCTCCAGTGGTATGGTCCGGACCTTATCATCAATAACAGCTACTAATGGGAAACAAAGCAAGCGACTTTTTGAGAAAACAAAGGGGGGAAAAAGAGGAAGGCATTGCTTACCCTTTGTGTTATTATTCTTATCAATTACAGGAGTGCTGCTTGCTGTGAATGATGCTGTGTGTTAGTGTCTTGATTTGGTCTACATTCTTTATTAATAGGGGGGTACTTTATGAATAACCGCAAAGGGTGTCCAACCTAAAGACGTTTCGGTTATAAGTGTTAAAGGGTGTGGGTGTCTGTGCACCCAATGCTTTTCAAGTTTATGCCAAGAATTTAAGAGAAAACTCACTTCAAGGGAAACAGGGCTGTTGAAAAGCTGCACCCCTTATTATGGGGTATGGTCCTCTTACTTTCTCAAAAGCCACAAGTCTTTAGAGGTCCAGGTCTGGCCTTTGTGATTGGAAAAAGAGTTAAAAATTTTCAATTATTACAGGGATCTCTGAGAAGTTGGAAATGCTTCCCAGAGAGGTGAGGGACCAGGACTACGGCTGTTGAGTCTGGAGAGCTGAACTGTTGGACCTTTCTCTTGGCTGATGGGGCTCGGGTGAGCTCCAGACAGGCAAGAGGAGGCAGCTTCTCCGATGAGGAAATTCTCCTCTAGGACTTAATGGCTAGGTGACTTGGTGGGACTCCAGTTCCTCCAGAAAGACCCAAGGTCGCAAGCCAGGATTGGGGCAGCGGCCACATATTCACCGTTGCTGAGAAAGTAACTGCAGAGTGACCTGTGGTCTCCGGCTCCTGGCTGAGCAGTGCTCTATGACAACTCACTCTAAGCTCAAGGCTTGCATTAAGTTTGCTCGCCCAACACGGCATGCAAATTAACACGTTGACTGAAATAGGTCCCCTCTAACACTCCTTTCCAGAATTCTCTGTGAGTTAACAGAGGGAATGTAGACTTTAGTTAAGTTAGTGATTGTCCCTTCTCTCGGAAGGCAGCACAAGCATGTTGACAATAATTCATGCGAGCTGACCACCTCAGCCTGCTGACAGACTATGGCCTCCTCTCCAGATGCCTCTCCTGCTAGCCTTGCCTAACTCTGTCTTCCCTTGTGCTTCAGCCAGAACGTTACGTTCTTTTCATTTTGTCTGTGATGATCTTGTGATTTAAAATTTGTCTGTGGGGAACTATTTTGACTATCTTATAACTATGCCCGCTGGCATACTGTCTTCCTGGACCATTTAGGGACCTGTCCACCTCTGACACTTGTTCCTTATTCTCCCTAGCCGAGATGTGTTCTCTTCTGTCAGCCATAAGCATACCAAGTTTCCCAGCCAATGCCATCCTCCTTCCTAGCCCTGTCCCTGTCATTGGCCCTTGGATTGTCTGTCCCACTTGTGTACACAGAGTGGCAGAGCTAGAGGCTGCCTATGGTAAGCTGATCTCTAAGATCCTCTTGTGGCCCTGGCCCTGGAGGGTTTCAGTCCTTCTGGATGTGAAGGTGGGACAGGGACTCCAGTTCTGTTCCAAGTCCCACTGAAATGCTGGTTTCAAAGCAGCTCTATGCACTGAGTGGACAAAATCTCTGCATTCTTTGAATTTCCATTGCTTTCCTTTTAAGGTATGTATGATTTTCTATCTTTGCATCACAGCTGCATAGTTTTAACTGCTAATTTGAAAAATAAAATGATTGCAGTAAATACTCACGACGTGGAATTCCACATCAGTGCGTCGATCCTGTTGAGTACATTCACTTGTGTTGCAATCAGTCCCTCTAACTTTTTGATTGTTGGTTTGTTTGCTTTTTGAGACAGTGTCTAATGCTTTGCTCAGATTGGCCTGTCATTTTTATTGTATAGTCCAGGTTGACTTTGAATTCACAGCAACCTTGCCTGTTTCCCTAGTGCAGGCACTGCGTGCTGTGGCCCGTCTCAGTCAGCTTCCCCACACGACAGAACTGAATCTCTTCTGGTCAGGCACCAGCTCCCAGCGTCTTCCTCTCACCCTCTGGAAACCACCATCCTAGTTTCTTTCCCTGTGAACTTGACTCTTCTACGTCTCTCCTATAAGAGGAAGTGCATCTGACATTTGACTCTTTGTACTGGCGTATTTCACTTAGAGTAATGTCTCTAGGTTCAGCAGGATTCTATCACTGAATAGGATTCCCCCTTTTAAATTTACCTAATAGTCTACTGGGGGTGTATACCACAATTTTTAAAAGTCTGTTTATTCCCCAGTGCATATTTAGGTTGCTGTATCCTCTTGATGACCGTAAGTAATACTATATTGAACATATATCCCCTGCAGATCGGGGTTCCATGACCACCGTTTTCCTTGAGTGACTTCCAATGGATGACATGGTTGACAGTTCTAAAGTCTGAGTTCTCATCATTTATGAGCCTTGAGATTAGTGAATATGTCACAGGTACCTTTGTATCTTCTTAGTGTCTAGCAGAGAACTTAGTAAGCACTTAGTATGCGTTTGTTGAAGAAGCAAATGAATAAATGAATGGAGCAAGTATTTTCTAGTACTGGCCTGTGAGTGACTTATATAGGTTAAAATATTTTCTTTGTTTAAATCAGAAATCAAATACCAGGGGAAGGGTATGCGGAGATGTATAGCCAGTCACTAAATGCCTGCAAAATGAGAGTCTTGAAGCACTGTGTACACTCTTTATAGTGGTTATAACAATCGTTTTGTGATCGGTGGGCGCAGTTTTATATACATTTGAAAAAAAGGCATTAAAGCTCCACCTTCACTTTTATTCTATACATAAAGAGCTGTAACTCACTAACTGCTAAAATTCCAAATTGCTACCGGAATAGCCAAAGTAGCTGTAACAATAATAATTGTAAAGTGTAAAGTAATCGCAAACAGGTTCACGCTCCGTGTAATGATCAGATAACGTGAGTAAAAGCAGCAATTATGTGTTCCTGGACCGCACTGGAGGCAGAAAACAAGAAAGGCACATGCCATGTGAATGTCATTATTAAGGGAGCACTTTGTATTTACTTTGCACTTGAAAGTTTGAGTGATCCGGCTAACGGAAGCTGACAGTACCCATGCTTTGTGGCACACAAAATTGCCCAGACAGTAAGATAAATTGTTATTTTTATAGCCGTCCCACAATATAGCAAATACTTAACTTCTGAGTGAAATCATAATCAATTTGCATAGCTCTCACTGTGAGTTTTCCTTGTGCCAGTCCACTTCTTTCTAACTCGTTCTTGGGGGTGGCACCTCCCCATTATATTGAAGACTAACGGTGTACAATGAAAAGAAATGGGGAAGAAATCCAGACAAAGGCTGTAATCAAACAAGTCCCCAAACACCCACAGCAGAGCACATTGAGTGACGGGCTGGGATATAGCTGCCTTGCTAGAGTTCTTGCCTCACAGGCATGAAGCTTTAGGTTCTGTCCCCAGTACCTCACATAATTGGGCATGGTGGCACATGATTGTATTTTCAGCACACAGGATGTAGAGACAAGAGGATCAGAAATTTATTCTCATCCTCAGTTACACAGTGAGTGTGAAGCTAGCCTCTGGGCTAGAGAGATCCTTGTCTCAAATAGAGTATACTCTGATTGTAGAAGTCAGAGAAGTCAAGTCCGTTTTCAGAGCGTTCCACTCCTAGGTATCAGTCCATATTCTTCCTTTTGTATCTTGTGAAGCTGTCTGTTAGAGCTTTAAGCTCAGACGTGCTTCTGCTATGGGGGGGACGGGGGGGAACGGCATCTGCATTGTTTCTGTCATCTGTGCATATTGGTTTAGAGGGTATCTGGACGTGAATGCAAGCGACCAGAGAGGGATCTTGAAAGTCAACCATGACCACAAGTCAACCAGCATCTGCCAAGGAGAAACTTAATTGCTTTTAAAAAGGTATTAGGCTATCGATAAGAAAGAACTTGATGAAAAGTCATGATCAGAGCCAGCTCTCATAGTGACTGGTGAACATATTGCAGGTTTATTAATAGAGAATATGTATTTTTAGCCGAATGATTTACTGTGGCTCTGTAAGGGGAATGGGTTAAAATATGTTGGAGATTATACACATTTCCATCATTAAGAAACATTGTAGTGGTTGGCCTTGCTCCGTTGATTTTGTTGCACAGTTCAGGCTGACCTTGCAGCCCCACAGTTACTCACTGGTATCTGATGGTAAGACAGAGAGAGTAGAACCCCAAATGTAAGCATTCATCACTATTATGGGTCCAAAGACACTAGGCAGCCGGTTTCCTTTGACCATTCGCCAGTTGGGCAGGTTGGTTCTGATGCTGCTCGTGGCTGTAACACTCCGCTTTTCAGGGTCACAGGCTTTCGCAAGCTCAGTGATGAGTCAGACCATCACACCATCAAAACAGTTCAGGGAAATATTTGAGTTCCTTTGTGAAAAGTTCAAAAGAACTGTGAGGTGCTTGGTAGTAATTGGCTCACACGTCTGTTGTGAGCTCTCGAGGTGTAGTCCAAGCCAACACCGTCACACTCAATGGTTAGTGACAAGCAAACTGTATGCTGATTTCCCTACCGTTTTCCTCCTGAATGCATTGTCTGGCTAGGGACGTGACCAGAGCCCAGGGTTCAGTTTGCAGCACTGTATAAAACCATGTGTAGACCTGCATGCCTGTAATTGCAGCCCTTAGGAAGTGTGTGTGTGTGTGTGTGTGTGTGTGTGTGTGTGTGTGTGTGGGGGGGGGTTGAAAGTTCAAGGTCATTTTAGCTTCTTGTCAAGTATGAGTCCAAGTGGTTAGTTTCCTTGTGATCCAAATACTGGATTCCATTTATTCCAACTTATTTTTATTTTATGTCTGAGTATTTTGCCTGCATGCATATAAGTCCCTGCAGAGGTCAGAGAGGACATCATGCCTCCTACAACTGGAGTTACGGGTAGCCAGGAGCTGCCCTATGGGGACTGAACTGGCTTCTCTGCAATATCAGCTGCTGCCCTCAGTGGCTGCTCCCCAGCATCCTTCACCTTTTGATAGTTCTGTCATGTATTCCTAGTTGTATTTCCTTGAAACATAACATTTAAATAAAAATATGCCTTTTTTCCCCTTTTTCCTTGCCTGTGTGTATGTGGGGGATAGTTGGGTTATGTATGTGTTTGAGCACATGTGTATATAGATGCATGCATGCATCCATTCATGTGAACATGTGGAGAGGCCAGATGTCAGATATCTTTCCTCAGCCACTCCTCCACCTCATTTCTTCCTTTTTTTCTTCTTTCTGTCCCCTCCCCCCTTTTTTTAGAACAAACTTACACTGAACTCGACTCACCTTTAGGCTAGGCTAGACCAACTAGACAGGTCTCCTCCAAGATCCCCCTGTCTATCTCATTCCCCACATGCAGGTTACAGGTATTTGCCATGCAGCTGATTTATATGTGTGTTCTGGGGCTGCAAGCACTTTACCTACTGAGCTATCTGTCCAGCTGAGAACTAAGCCTATCTCATTCAAAATAATTAAAATCTCTAATATATACATTTCTTTGAGTCCTTTTTTTAAATAAAGAAAATATATAGATTCAGCAGGAATAAATATAGTTGATTTTGTTACCTCGAAGGTGAAATTAGTAGAAGCCACACACACAAAAAAAGATGGGTCTAAGGCATTTAAACATCATTTGTGTTCATTAAATCATCCCAACTGTAACAAACTTCTTTCATGATCTCCAATACTGCACCAATAGCAGTGCAGAGAAATGGAAATACAGTGTGATGTATGCTTCAGGTGTTAGGGACCCTGGTACTCAGTCAGAAAAAGGCTATGCCAGGGACCGACACAGTGATGTGTAGAAGCACAGACCCTTGGAATTATTGTGTTGAATGAGACCTTTTATTCTGTCTTCATTTTTTTCTGTTATCTTAGGAGGTATATGGATTTGATTTATGAACTCAGAACACTGTAAATAATGAAATAATAGAATGGCATGTCAGCGAGGAATGAAGTTACTCAGAGAAATTAAAGTGAAATTAAGTAACTCTCCAGTCCACTTACAGAATGCTTGTTCTCAGCTGAGTGGCAGCAAAGGCTGCGCTGAGGGACATGGTTTGTCTTATGGGTAGGGTTTTTATAAATACTCCAAACGGCATCAGCACACACCCTTTGACCATGCCGGGTTTTGTTGATCCTTGCAACATATTTTGAAAGGTCTGCTGTCTTGTAGAAGCCAGTAGGAGGCACAGGCCCTTGCGCAGCATTTACAACTCGATAGAAAGCGTTTCTAGCCCTTCAGGCCTGCGCTGTGGGGTTTGAAGTTAATGGCAATGTCAGGCCAAAGTGGGCAGAACTATATAAGATACTGAGCAAGATGCTCCCGCTGTTTCCAGTGAGATGAGAATAAGGGAGAGCCTAGCAGTTCTGCCTTCAAATATAGCAAGGGAAAATACCCTGTCTAAGGGACAAAAGTGAAGGCAAGCATGTGACTGATTTTGTAGTCTGTAGGATTTTTAGGACCAGATTGCCTTTTTTTTTTTCTTTTACAAAAACAAAACAATATGAGTATGTGAGTCACAGAATAGCCCCTTCTATTTTTCCATAAGGCATTAGTTCTTTGTATAATGTGTGCATAGTTTTTATGAATCAGAACCCGAATCATAAATAAAATGTTAATTTGTAGACACATTTAACTGTGGAGCAGATGGAAAAATAGGCCTGTTAGAAAGCTAGGTATTTGCAGAAGCTAATGAAGTTAATTGGTCTCACTTGACCACCTGATTTTCCCCAACCCCCTAAAGACCAGGCTTTTTTATTTCTTTAATTAAAAATGAGTTTGGTATGTTAATATTATAACCTTTCATATTTTCCTAGTTTTCTATATAAATGCCTTATTTATAGAACCACCCTTAGGAGTCCAGTGTTAGCAAGAACATTAGTAACCTGGGAGGAGTGAGCAGGGCACTGTTTCACACAAAAGCTATTAGCCACATCCACTGGTGTAATGTGTGCTTATACGCCTTATCATTACTTCCTGTCCTGTTTCTTGTGATTACATAGAGAAAGAACTATTTTTTTTCCTCAAGCTTGAAAATGGCACATGTTAAAAATACATAAAATAATGATCACTGAATGGAATTTAATTTTTAAATACCAGTACTCGAACATATTTTGATTGCTTAAATTGCCTGGCAAACGCCCATTGAAATATCACCAGTGTGAAATCAGAGAAATCACAGACCCGAGTTAATCAATACCGTATGTGTAGCCAATGTTCCTGAAATTATTCCTTTCTGTAAGGTAAGGCTACAATGCACAATGCTTAGCTCTTTCACCGAAGAGCGCTTTATGTATGCATCAGCTACCACTGTGGAATGCACATTGCATTTTGAAGGTACCGTTGCCTGCTACAGAGAATTCTGGGACGTGGTTTCTGTGATGTCATCACTAGCATATTGCATTTGTATCGATTGTCTATGATTTCTGTATGTGGATGATTGAGTTTGAGCAAACTACTTAGGGTTTCAAAGGATTTGGATAATGTTACACCGTAGGGTTGGAAATCTCTTTGAATATTGTATTGCAGAGGGGCAAAGTCATCATTTCAGTGCATTTATTAGGCCCCTGCTGTAGAGCAGAAACAATAAACCATCTTTTGTAACTTAAGAGATCTCAAAACGGGCAATCCTAATAAATCCTGTGCTTAAGGAGAGTGGTACGTGCTGAGGTCCCGCCGTGTTGCTTCATCTGGGATGTATTAGGATCTTGATTAATAAGGAGACATCTGCAGTTTTACATAAAGAGCAGAGCGGGCAGTTTGGCAGATAGGAGTGGAAAGAGAAAGAAAGGAAGCCACGTCCATGAATTCCTATTGTTCCATTTTAGGCAAACGTTGTTATTCCTAATAAAGCAGAGCAGCTGCACCCCCTCCGTCCCACCTCCCATCATGGAGTTAACCCTGTGGCTTGGAGAACAGATAAGTCCTAAGGCTGTAAACAGGCAGGATTCGATGTTGACCATACTTCTTTCAGATGTCTGCACGTGAGGAAAGGCTCAGCTACTCAGTCATTTAACTTCTATGATGTCAGGTATGCACATATCGTTCTGTTAAATATCCTTTCACCCAAAAATCCTGTCTTCTCCCTTCTCCCCTCAGAATCATTTGTAAGTGATATGAAGGTTGATGGTTTCTGCATCAGATTATTTCAAGTTCACTTGGCTATGACAACATATGGAAAATGCTTTAGAAACTATGGTATTTGTAAGAGAAATCAAAACCAAAACTTGCAAAACCTGTATAATCCTCATAGTAACAGGATGGCTTCCTAAATGTCCATGCATTTTCAAAGAGAAATAATAAGAGAAGAGCTCCTTGTTGGAAGATAACACACTTGGTAGTCTGATACTGAAAACTGCCATAGACATGAACCTGACACGACAATAGATGAAAGACTGTTGAGTCTTTGCTGAAGGCAGAGACTGTACACCCTACATCCATTCTTCTAGGAGCAAAATGAATGGGATCTGATCAAGGTTAATGCACCATCTGTGGGAGGACCCGGGGTAAGGGCAGAGCTCCTTTTGATAGTCAACAGGAAGGAGCGGCAAATGTTCTACGGTGAAAGATTCCTTAGCTTTCTGATGCGAAAAACCTGCAGAGGCCAAGGGTGACTGTTTCTGACCACCCAGTCATAGTCAGCTAGGTAGTGCTCAGTGGGGTCTACAAGATATACTTCATAGCAAAGCATGCTGGACCTCGCCACTTGAAGAGCAGTGGCCAATTCAAAAGTGATTGAAGGCTGATTCCACCAATCTTTAACAAAATTACATTTACCTAATGGTCAAAAAGTAGTTTACTTCAGAATATGATTACCAGTGTGTACCTTTTCCCAAAGTGTGATATTTTGTACATTTGAGACAACATTCAGTTGCTTCATTTAGCTAAGGTAAAAAACAAAGACATATAGTGCAAAAAAAAATTATTCTTGGTATCTGAGAGAGAGATATTAATGCATACTAAGATGGTGAAGTTAACACCATATTATTGGGGCTGGCACATATCTGTGGTTAATGCCAAGGTGGTAGGTTTGTTTCGTTCTGCAAGCCATGTGGTTTTGACTGTAAAATTAGGCAGCTCTGGTTTATTGAACAACTCATACTTGGTATGTAAATGACTGTCCATGGCTGTGTTCCAATAAAACTTTATTTATAAAAGTGAGAACCTTTGGTGCACTAATTATAATCTGTCAGACCTTAAGATGTATTGGATAAACATTTATTAGGCTCTCTGTAAGTTTTTGGTGATTGAAAAGAAAAAGACACTATGAATTTTAAAGAGGTACTTGCAAATTTTATTTATATGTGACAGAAGGAAACTTGTGCATGTGGTCTTACCTATTAATTCTTTGTTAGTAATGACTGATTTTTGAAGTAAAAATGAGTGGAAGAAATATGTAAAGATTTTAATAAGAGTCTTTTGGAGGTAATACTTAAAAAGTATATAGATGAGTATTGTTGTGAACATCAATATTGTATGTACTTCAGTAATTTGTGCCAACTGCAATAAAAAAATCATAGTTTATCTTTTCTTAAAATCCAGATGAAGAAATTACCATTGTAAAACTGCCACTACAACATAGACAGCAGTGCTGTGTATATCTAGTGTATTATAACTATTTTTGTCTGGACTCTGCAGCAGTCTTTGTAACTATGGGTGTTTATTAAGCTGTTGCTAACTTCACGGACACCGTTTAACTGTGCATTCTGTTGTGAGTACCTCTGCCTCTGGTCACATCTCCCTACATTCTTTAGTTTGTACTATACTAACTCAGGTTCAGATTTGTATTGCTATTGTCCTTGGGGGACATTATGCCCTCCAAACTGTTTTTGTTTGTTTGTTTTTAAGTTAGGATACTTATTTTGTTTCAAGTACTCTCGAGTTGTCTTCTCTTTGGAATCTGTGTGTTTGCGTCAAGCTGACCTTAATTGCAAAGACAATAGGCATCATTGAAATTAGATCCAGTTGTTTCTTATATAGAGGATTCAAAGTTATGTTTTTGCATCACTAGCCATGGACTGACAGTAGTGGGATTTGTGGGAAGGGACTTGGAAAGAGAGAGCGAGCATTTTAGGGTCCCTTCATTTGCTGCAATTACTCACTGAGTATGTTGGCTCTGTTTTCCCGGAGCAATGAGTGTGTCTCCACAGCATCACTGTTGCTACCCCTTTCCTTGATGACCTGGGGTATAGCCTACATGTTTTGTATCCTGCCTCATTCAGTCCTTCCCAGTCTAGGGGAGTCTGGTGGGAAAACAGCTCTACAGACTAAATTCCTTCCACAGCTCTGCTGCCTATCTATTGGTTCGGAGGCCTTAGCTGGTAGGGAATGGCTTCATTTCTTGCCAGACTCTTTCCTTGGGTGCACGGGTGCTTGTCCTGATTTAGCGTGAGCAACCCCTAGGCTACTTGAGAAAATTCTCATGTGAGCCTCCACCTCAGCTCACTGTAGCAAGAATCTCTATCAATGAGATAAAACATTAATATGTTTTACATGACTCCCAGGTGATTTAATGCCTCCTGACGCTGTGCTCTCCTTTACTGGAGTGCTGAGTCCCTGGTTGTTAAGTTTGGCTGTTTGTGTATGTATACTGTCTCTTCTACCTAGAAAGGCCAATTTTCTTTTCTCTACCATGAATGAACATCCCCACTTATTCTTTGATGTTAAACTCAAAGACTACATCCCGAGGTGACCTTTCTGTGTCTTCCAAGATGGAGCCGATGCTTCCTCCACTATTTCTGGAGTGACTGTGCTGGTTGTCCTGTTCTAACATGCCATCTCATATATGTCAATAAGCCAATCAGTAGAACTACTCTGCCGCTAATAACTTCATATTGGCTCTGTCCTATGCTTGGGATACAGGAAAGTTTATGAACATGCCAGAAGAGCTAATGTGGATCGATAAGTAAGGTATACCTGAAAACGGATCCCCTCATTCATGTCCTGGCCCTTAGAGTGACCTTTGTCACAGCAGAATATCAAAAGGAGATTAACAGTGCTGAGGAGGAGACTCCATAGCATGAGCATCACCCTGGAACCCTGCAGAATAGTCAACAGAATAAAGTCATGTGACCATAGCCAAAGTAAAGACTAGGGTCAAGAATCTGGAGGAGATTATCAGTAAATAACTGAACTAAGTCAGCTCCTAGGAGAGGAAGGAAGTCATGTGTGCGTGGACCTAGTTCTGAGGTAGCAAGCTAATAATGACATCGAGAGGAAAGGCTGATACATTCACCTGAAAGTACAATGTTGCGTTAAAAAATGGGCCAGGCCGTGGAGAGAAGGGTACTATAAGAGGCTTAAGTGGCATACACCCAGAGAAATCACCGGAACCTCAAAAGCTCAGGCTGAGTCACTTAATTAATTACAACTTCAGTAACAGTGTTAGTGTTAGGGTTTTTGATAAATCTTTTCTTATGAAAACAGTTTTAAAAACACAAGCAGATTAATTAAAAACAGGAAAAAAACAGAGCAAAATGGGAAAGATATCTCTGTCAGGCTAGGGATATAGCTGAGCAGAAGAACACCCATCTAGAATACACAAAGCCTGAGCTTCAGACTCTAGCATTAAGACTATTCATAAACCACGAAAGAAATCTATGAAATGTGAGGTTTGTCAGCTTTATTTTTATTTGAGACAGGGTCTCACTGTGTAGTCTTGGCTATCCTGGAATGTACTTTGTAAACCAGACTGGTTTTGAACTAACTGCAGTCTTCTTGCCTTGGCCTCTGGAGGGCTGAGGTTATAGGCATTTTGCCACTATGCCCCAATGATTTCAGTCTATTTAAAAACTACAATCTCCCCCACCAAGTCTGGTACAACATGAATGAAATGTAATAGTCATGTATTTATTGCTTTTTAATAAATACTTTTCAGAAAGAACACTGCTCTTTCAAATGTAAGGTTCACATCTGTCTGTATGTGTGTGATGCTGGGGGTCTGTATGTGTGTGATGCTGGGGGTGGAAACCTGAGGTTGGATATGCCAGTCAGGTGGACTACCATAGAATTCCACCCTCAAACCCAATGTGTAAGCTTTAACAGCCTCATCCTTATTTATAGTAGTCCAGGATGGGATGGTCACCACAGTTTATGCCTTTGTTCCTTCATGTCTATCTTCATGACTGCATCAATCAGCATGGCTATTGGGTGATGGGATGGGTGAAACAGCCAATGGCTAGGCTGGGATCAAGGGCTTGCAAACCGGAATTGAAACTGCCCTGTGTGCAGAAGCTAGTTTCTCTACAGCTTGCAACCCTACTTAAGCAGGGTTTGGAAGGGAGGGAACTACCTTCTGCTCTGTCTTCCACTGTCTGTTGTCTGTTTTGCCATAGACTGCATGCAGGAAGCTCTGATTCAAAGATTCTACTGCATCTTCATCAGTCTTAACAAATTCCACTCTGGTGAGGGATGCTGACATGCCTGTCCGGAATAACAGCTAGGGGAGAGCTCTCTGCTGACTGCTTATCTGTGAACCTTAAACATGTGTAAATGGTGTATTAAAATATGGTTTCAGGGGCTGGGGAGATGGCTCAGCCAACAGTTAAAACAGTCCTTCCTTTATAGAGGACCCTGTTTAGTTCCTGGCATCCATGTCAGGTAGCTCATGTCAACCTATAACTCCATCTCAAAGGGACCCAGTGACCTCCTCTAGACTTCAGTGCCACAGACACCTGCACTCATATGTATACATTCCTGCACAGACACGCACGCATGCGCGCACACACACACACACACACACACACAATTCAATCACTCACAAAGTAGGTCCAAAGATACACAGTCCAGGACTGAGGCATTATAAAAGCAAGCACTGATGACCCATAATAAAATGAAGGAAATTTAAGGAATTCTCCATCCAGAACAAACGTGAACACTAAATAGCCTTGCTGAGGCAATAAAAGTTTGCTAGAGCAGAGCTGATCCATTTGTTGACTTCAGTTTTCAGTGCTGCCAATTAAAATACAGAGACTCCCCAGCTGATAAATAAGGTACCTGTTAAAGTTGAGTAAAGTCGGGGACATGGCTCAGTGGTTGTTTGCCTGTCTAGCATGGAAGAGGCTCCAGGTTCAATCCTCGGCAGAGCAAAACCAAACAGACCAATACATTTCTCATAGTGAGATAATTACTTGTAATTTGCCAGAGATTTTTCCAAGATTAGGTTCTTGGCATAACCAATCAATCATGCCTGTCCTCCTTTCTTTCTTTCTTTCTTTCTTTCTTTCTTTCTTTCTTTCTTTCTTTCTTTCTTTCCTCCCTTCCTTCCCTCCTTCCCTCCTTCTCTCCTTCCTTCTTTTATATAGGGTTATGGGAAGTTGCTACAGAACACAGTTGCATAGTTTGTAAACTGCACAAAGGCCCATAATAGCGCTACTGGGGATGGAAGGCTTGGCGCGGCAGCCAGCAACCCTGTGAGCAGGGTCACCTTCGCAACTTCTTCTCTGGGAGAGAACACCCCTTTGCTGTGTACATTAGCTGTCTCTGGCTTGTGCTGGACCAGCAAGAAGGGGCTGACCTGGTGAAGAGACGTAAGGTCCTATGTGGTCCTTAAGAAAGCAAGTGCGCTGTGCTTCCAGCCACACCTTTGTCCTCCTGCATCCTTCTTGGACACAGCGTGCAACTTTTCTGATGCTTTAGAAAATGTACTGTGCCAGCCTTGTGAGCACCATAGCTTGTGCCCTAAGGTAGCCTTAGCCTGGGAGAGGGAACACATGTGTTCCCACAGTGCCGGCTTTGTGTGGAGTTTGAAAATAAGATTCAAAAGCAGTTTTAGTATTTGTGAGTGGAGTCATCTAAGAGGGAATGTGTGTGTGTGTGTGTGTGTGTGTGTGTGTGTGTGTGTGTGTGTGTGTGTGCATGTTCATAGCTGAAAATTTAGAATTTCTCTAGGAACGTTGAAAGCAAGGTTTCTGCACTGTCCAGGTCAAAGCCATGGTGGGGTACCCTAGTGTTGTCTAGGAGGTATTGAATAGAGAGGATCATTGACATCTACTTTCTTGTGCCATGGTGAGGAAGCTTGCTGGGAAAGGACTGGGAGATAGGTGTGCCATCTGTTAATGCGTCCAGATCATTGTTTAGGTGGGCATTTTGGAGACAGCGTGTCCTTATAACAACTAGCTGGTTGTTATGGTAAATCTGAGCTTTAAATCCCTAGGAATTCAGATGTATCTTGTTCATGGTTCTTTAAAGTGAAGCAAGCCAAAGAAGGACAAGTACACCCTTATGGCGAAATCTTCCAAACAGGAAGACCCGTGCTCATTAATTAGGAACTATTCCAATAATATAAAGGAACATTTTTTTTTTGAAAATAACACTTGATGCCCACTTGGATGTGTGATATAGTAGTAATATTAACCAGATGGGTAATCTGCATTAATCAGCCCTGCCTCAAAGTGAGATGATTAATCAACTCGATGATCTGAGTCATGGGTTCTCAACCACATGTCAAATATCCAGCATGTCAGGTGCTCACATTACAATTCATAACAGTAGCAAAAGTATACTTACGAAGTAGCAATGAAATAATTATCTGTTTGGAGTCACCACAACATGAGGAACCGCATTAAAAGGTTGCAGCATGAGGAAGGTTGAGAACCATTGTGTTAAGCAGTCTTAAGACAAACAAGAGGACAAGAAAAATAATAAAACCACATCAAGCACCATGGGGATAGTAGGTTTTGTAGAAGTGGGATGTTTCTATGAATGCAATGAAAACTGACCCAGCAGAGAAAAGTGAGTTTTTGTGGTCAGGACACAGTACTCCTAAATCTGTGCACACTCTCCTGGGCACCAGTGGGCACCACTGGAGAAGGCAAGCTTGGGGTGGAAGTGGCAGTAGGGAGTGGTTTTCAGAAATGTCATCATATTGAATGAATTAAACCAATCATCAAATCAATCCCTTGGCCTGTGCGCGGCGTGCGTGCTTGTGTGCGTGCGTACATGCGTGCGTTCGTGCGTGCCTGCGTGTGTATAATGCAGACCTGGTGAGAGCATTTGGAGATGCAGTATAGATCAGCTACGAACTGGATAGTGTATGGAGAAACAGAGCAAAACATTTGGTTCAGTAAGCCATCACCTGCCTTAGTCATAGTTAAAGCCCCCCCCCCCCTGCCTCCGTAAGATGTCAAGCTCAATCAGCAAGGTTTTTGAATTCTCCCCAGTAAAAAAGAAAATGGTAAATGAAAGTCGTTTTGCAAGCAAACATTAACGAATAATTCACCCTCAAAATAAGCAAAAATAAGGGTAGAATGGAATCTGGGCCTCGGAGGATGATTGCAGTTTTGCTTCGGGTCAACACCAAACTCTTTGTGTCTTTGCTTGTTTCTCTAAATGGCTGAAGTTTTCCGGATGAAATTCCCAGCCCGTCCTGAGCTTTTTATCTTACACGGCTTGGCAGATGTGAAAGTTCAAGAAATGCAGAAAAATCACATTGCAAACCCCTCAGAAGAGAGCACAACTTGGATCTGGTTGATGACACAGGCCATTGAGTCCTTATAGAGAATTGTTTGTCTTCCGTTTGTCGATGGCTTTAATTCCTCCAAATTGCTCCTTGAATAATAGGAAAAAGGCAGTTTGAATTTCAGTGACAGATTGGACATAACAGGTTGCAACTATTAGGTCTCATTTTACCAGACTGAGAAATAAAATTGCCTAAACATAAACATCGATCACTGGTGCAGTAAATTAATTTGTACAGAAAAAGTAGTTTAGCTGCAGTGCACATTAAACATAGAAAAATTTTCAAAATTACTGCTCTCTGAATTAATTTGTACACTTGTTTGCTTGTTAAAAGCATGCATAAATTCTTTCTTCCAAGGCAGTGTTGCTCAAAATGAGTAAGAAAGAAACATAAAAAGTGGCAAGTAAATACAGATGCATGGGAGACAGGCACATGTTGGCTGGATAGCGGATACTTTCATCTTTGTCTTCAGATGCTGTTGAGGATGTGGCTTGATTTGGATTCTGTGTGTAGGGTCTCACTAAGGAGGCACACAGTTCCCAGTCTCTTTGTACCATGGTGCATGTGATGTTTTAATAGCCTTGACTTATATTTGCTGATGTTTCACGTATTGGGTAATTTAAAGAGTTTTAGGGTTTGGTTCCAGGGTGGGTTTACAAATTCACACTGCAGGGAGTCCTCTGTTTTAGAACTGTTGACTTTGCATTCATGAGTAACCCAACCCATGGATTTCTTTGTACATAACTACAAAAGAAAACAAGCAAACAAACAGAAAAGGTAACAGCAAAACAAAGCGGATGCACACATTTCCATCATTACCTGCACTATTATGAGGGCTGCAGGACAAACTTTGGATGGTATCTTTTCAGACAGTTTCAGCCACTATGGAACTGGACCCTGCAGTGAGCTGCAGTCTGATAATATCTCCTGCCTAGAGTTTTCAAGGACAGTGGTTCGATTCAAATACAATTCTGATAAGTGGCAGGTTTTTGTGTCTTTAATGCCTTGACAAGGGCATCACTCTCAGGAGAGGGAGGTGAAACCATTTGGATGAGGATGCTGTCCCTGTTCCTTTGTGCTGACACACTAAGATAATGGACAATTAAGAGGACCTTTACTGCAGGTAAAAGTATGGGGTTATCAGTAATACAAAGGAGGCCTGGGGTGCTGGGGCATGAAGGAGGAAATGGATTTTTTTTACCAAGGGATATAAAACACATAGGTGAGGTGGTACCTAATAACTATTCACATATTGCCCTTCTACATGTGATAATTGTTAGTCAGTGTAGTGTGCAACATTGCTTGCTTGAAGTACCAACAACAACAACAAAAAAAGCATTCGACCCAGAGTGCTGTAGAAAATCTACCCCTTGCTGGCCTAGCTGACAGGAAGTCAGCAGCTATGCTGGCCAGCAGCTTTTATGTGATCTGGATGGAGACCCCCTTCTGTGGCCAATGGGAGGTTGACTCCTGACCCTTTGAGGTGATGGCTCTCACCCCTACCTGTACTCCTGTAGACTCCTCAGCTCCCAGGCTGTAAGAAGGGGTTCCGTGGTTTTGAAAGCACCCAGGATTCAAGGCTGGGTAATGGTTGAGTGTCGTCATTAAGGAGTGCATAACTGAAGCACAAGTTTCTTGGTAACTAGGATACCTTGACAGACCATCTGATTATTTAACAGACAGAAATCACCGTATCTGTGTCACTCTGAGAGCTGACTCTATAGCATCTAACAGCCATCTCTTGCTATGTTCATCTTGAGGTTTAACCCCAGGAAAAGTCCTTTTATCTAGACTGCTGGTCCCTATCTCCTTCTTCTCTTTAGTTTCCTTTTTTTTTTTTTTTTTTTTTTTTTTTGTCCCCTTAGTAAATTAGTAGAGCACTCCCCTGTAGTAACATAATGGATGAATGACCAGGAGGTGCCAGGGGCGTGGCCTGGCTGCTTAGTTGAAGGTAAGCTCTCAGGTGCAGTTACAGCATCTAGAGCTAATATGCAACTGTGACCAGCAGCCTCTTGTACCTAGTCACCCAGCTCTGATGCGTTGTGGGTGGTACACTTTTGCTGGGGGAGGAGGTTTTCTCAGAGCATTCATCCTAATCAAGGTGAGACATTCCCGAGTTACTGCTCAGCTGAGTGCAGAAGAATTAACTGATTTTCTTTTAGCTTAAACTCTCATTTGTCTCAAGCAGCCTGCAAGAGAGTAGAGTTGCAGTGCCTCTGATATCTGTGGGCTCTCCTCAGCCTGAGGAGATCCTGTGATAAGATAAGATGCTTGGGGAAAAATAAATAAATAAATAAATAAATAAAAAACTAGCCAGCTCCAGGGAGTGGGGAAGCAGAAGGGGGAACTGCCAGCTGCTTTGACTGCTAAATACCCCTTGGTAGCCAGAGATAAGACACCTTGAGCTGGGCAGACAACCTTAAGCAGGATGTAAATGAAACCAATAAAAAATCATTTGAGATCAAACCCTGCTCTGCTCCCTCTCTGAAGGCTTAATTTACTACAGGGCCTGCCACACATAGTGGCAGACCAGGAAGTGGCTGGAAAGTAATAGAAACCCACTCAAAGGACAAAATGTCTACCATTTCTAGAGCTGTCCAAACTTGGGAGTGTTTAATCAGAGTCCTTCAGTCCTTCCGATCCCGTCAGTTCTTCCTGACGGGATCAAGACTGTCCTGCTGACTGTACAGGGGTCCCTCCGGTCCTCCACATCCTCTAGTCCCAATACTTCTTTGCTTCTTATTTGGTTTGGGCATAACCTTCTGTGTCAAAGTGGTTGAAAGGCTGAACCACCTCTAACAGCATGTTGGCATTTCTCCTGCGGTTGATACGGCTTGAAATTCATCATATAGCCCTTAGCCACACTTCCAGGAGCATGCACATTTGGAGCAGTGCTTGTACCCTAGTGCCCAGGGGTGCAGTCAGTCACACCAACTCAGTTTGTGTACTCTGACGTTCCCAGAACAACGTGGAATTGCCTGAGGATGCTCTTCTCCGACTGTATCCTGAGCTTAAAGCTGGAATACACATGGCCTTGTGTGTGTGTGTGTGTGTGTGTGTGTGTGTGTGTGTGTGTGCCTGGTGGAGGCCAGAAGCACACTTGGCGGTGTAAGAATTTACTCAGAATGGTACGATTCTCAGGCAGTAACATCCAGCCTTTGTGTACTTGGCATTTTGTCTTCAGAGAGGAGTGGCTTGGTAGAGCTAAGTGCAAAGCATGAGGAAAAGATCTAAGTCTCAAGTCCTACCCCAAGTAGAGGGCAACTATGGCAGTCTTGGGATGCTTAGTGATTTCATTGTCTTACCATAAAAGTGAGGATGCTCCAGCACCTTGAGCATCCTCAGTGATTTCCCTGTTTATCTGTAAGTTGAACACTCTTTTTGTAGGCAGGATTTCTCATCCTTGTCAGCTCTGCTGCTCCATGCCCATAGGAAGTTCAAGGTGACAGCTTTGCCTTTCTGTGCTCTGTGCTAGCTCCTTTGGTCCCTCAAGTGAGACTGAGCAGTAGGTACTACCTGTGCTAGTCATCACTTAGGCCGGGAGGAAAGAGTGGAGCCTAGGCTCAAGAGTGTGATACGGAGAGCTTTTCTGAAAGCAGCCTTTGGTCCAGGCCGCCTGGTAAAGCTCTTGAGTGTTAGCCATGCTTTAGTGCCGGTAACTTTTTGAGGCAGAAAGCATTACCACTAGCGTCTCCATGAAAATGACCATTCAGAATTGATGTGGTATGGGGATTCTTCTCACACTCCATGTCATCCTAGGAGAATCTTTTTTCTCATATTTAAATCATATTTGACCCCTCATATTTCAATGGACCTTAGTATAAGCTACTGTTGTCATGTGTTAGGTGTCAGAGGGCCAGATGTCTACATGTCATCTTGAGACAAGCATGGATGGGTCTTCCTTCATCTTCCTTGCTGACGGCAGCCAGACTTGTTACCCTTTCAGTGCAAGGGTCACGGTGGCTGTGGTTACCTTCTTATATATTTCTTTATTTTAAAGTGTTTTAGGTGAACAACATGGAAGAACCATGAGTGTTCTGAGGGCTGACTATAATTGATATTAAAATTTTTAGCAAAACATTTAATTTTACGTATATGTACACATGTATATGCATATACATTTTAAATGATTGTGTACATATAAAAATGATGTACATGCAAATAATGATATATAAATTATAGATGAGTAAATATACCACAGAAATAGCATTGTTGGCTAAGAAGTATTTCATTAAAATATGTTTACAGAGATAGTTACATATACTAAGTGGTGGATTACTGTAACTAACTCTTTTGTAATGCAAACTATCTAAAATCTTTAAAATCTTGCTTTGACACAAATTATATGTTTGCTTTTGAACATTAAGTGAATGCTAGATGAGCATACTGGAATGTTTACACACAGGCTGCCATGAATTTTCACTGGTGAACACATGTATGTGTACATGCTAGGCTCTGTGATTATGACTAGTGACTCATTCCTGTGCACATACAAGGTTCTGGGATTTTCACTGGTGAATACCTTTTATTATCTTGGTTACCCTAAGGGAGGAAACAGTGGGACCAAATGTGAAAAGAATCTATGAAAAAAATCTATCATCTTGAATATTGGAAGTCTTATTTTCAGAATAGCTCCATCCATATTTTGCATAATAAAATATTAACGTAAATAACGAAATGTATTCATGAATAGTCATATCAAACCAATATTAATAAATAAACTGTTAATGGATAAATTATAAGTCAATGTTGTTAACATCATGTTATATTAATATATGAATGAATAAATAAAATAAAAGATATTAATCTCTAAAGTTATTTGATATTATATGATGAGAGTAGTGCTATCATTATATCCCAAGTGAGGTTATTTCCAGGAAACAATGCTGCCCTTTGCAGGGTGTGCCATCGATACACACACATTTATACCCATCTCATTTGCACCAGTCGAGCTCTCTGCACTCCTTCTGTGCTGCTTGGGATCTACTCTCCCTTTCTGTTGGGGTGCTGTGGGGATTCTCTCTGCTGAGGATGCTTTGCGGCCTGACACAAAGTTTCCGGATCACTGTCTTAAGTATCTCAAGTTCTTTCTACCCAACAGCATACAGCAGCCTCATAAAATGCAAGAAAACCAAGGTAAAACACAAGGCTCTAGGAGTTGAATTCACGTGACCGTGCCCGAGGAATTCTGTGCCTTCAAAAAATTAAAGCTGATTGTTTGCCACAGATCCTAAACATCCCCTAGAACAACTGGGCACGGAAATGCCAGAGTCTAGAATTTGCAGGTCAGTTGGTTTTGCAACAGTAAATGGATCATTGTGGCAATATGCTCTCTCCCCCCCCATCTCTATAACAGCTTTTTCTACATTAACAAACCCTATTTATCACTTTACTGCACAATGAATCCACAGGGGGTGCTAATTGTTCATTAATTAAATTTTAGCCTTTCAACACTTTTGTATTCTCCAGTGGCCTTGTCTGCAGTGAAGTACACAGAGTGGCCTTTCTCAAACTGCCAAAAATTCAAGTTGCTTTTAACTGCTGCCATGGATACCATACAGGTAAATTTCAGGGCAGCAGACATATTGCTGCATTACTGTAAGTCAGTCCTTGTGACCCCAAGTTTTCAGCCTTAGAGTTGAGACAAAACCCAGGAAGTGTAGTTGAACATGACAGAACAGTCAATGTTGGCCCCTTTGAAATAAAATTTGATTCTTTTATTAGAAAATACTATTGATTTATGACAGACCCTCAAGAAACTGTGAACCTGGTGGAATGAAGCATGAGCTCCATAAGATCCATCACTCCCTAAGGAAGTCATTTCTAACTTGCTTTTCTGTGAGAGGCTCTTCTTTAGTGAAGAGGTTGAGTTAAACATCTGCAGGTTGGATGGGGAGGTAGCGCAGGTGGGAAATGCTGGTGTGCCCTCTTGAGGACCTGAGCCCCCAAGGCACTCACAGAAGGAATGGGTATGACAGCGTAAGCCTGTAGTCCTGCTCTGCTGAGGCTGAGCCCGGGGTCCCCGGGACTTACTGGCCTGGGAAACTCCAGGCCCCAGTGAGAGGCCCTGTCTCAAAGACAAAAATCACAAACGGCAACAAAAAGTGATGGAAGATTCCTGAAGACTAGCACCCAAGGTTGGCCTCAGGCTTCCACGTGCAGTCCTGTGTGTGTACATGTGCACCCCACCCCCACCCCACACAGCCCCTAATAATACACACTGGGGGCCTTCTGAATCTTAGCCGATATTCCGCAATGGATATAGCGGTTACTTTCAAGCTTGCTAGGTTATAATGCATACTAGTGCAAGGGATTTTGAAGCAAAATAGAGTTTGCCTCAAGGGTTGGAGTAGTTCTGGCGCTTGGCATGCGGCTCCTGACTTGTGCGCACTGTTCCGCCGTGGGCTTTGGTTACAGGGTGAATTAATCACAACTTGCCAGTGTTCACAATTGTGCAGCACTCAGGTAGTGCGCTTGGGTTTTTGGGAAATCTGTAAGTCGCATTCAGAGGTTTGGTTTGAGAATTTTTATTCGTTTCTTTTTTTTTAATTTTTGCGTCATTTAGACATTCAAGTCACTTAAAATGATTGCATTCTCAACATGAGAAAAGTCACTTGCGATTCCTCTCTACTCGTGTCACATTATCACTCATCACTGAAAGATAACCCCGGCTCTTCTAGTAGTATTAATCCTGCTTTCTTTTGTATCTTAGACCAGATGTCATGTTTGTTTCTTAGAAGACTGTCAGTGAGGTAGACTAAAGTTTCTTTAGTATTAGACACAAGGACATCTTTCAAAAGAAGTAGCTGTGAAGTTTAGGGTCCAGGATCAAACCCAAACACGGGTGCATGCTGTTTAATACGTTTTAGTTACATAAATGAGTAGACACCAACAAGTAGCTGTTTTGAGGAATGATTTGTGCTAAAGGGTCATATGCAAACCCAAGAATATGTAGTGACTAGTAGATGTCTTGTAGTTCCCAGTAGAGGAGGAGAGGCTCGCAGCTCAATTGGTACACCACTTGCTTAACCAGCAAGCGTGAGGCCCATGTCTGATTCTCGGTGGAGTGCACTTATAACCGAAACCAGGGCTCAGAGGTGTGCCCGTCCCTGGGGATGACTGTCCTGCCAGCCAGGTTGAATCTGCAGTTCCAGGCCAGTGGGGAATGAAGTGGATGTTGTCCCAGGGAAGGCCACCCAAGTTCGACCTCTGGCTTCCACATTCTCAAGCTCATGGGTACGCCTGCACCCACATGCACGCGCGCACGCACACACAGACACACACACACACACACACACACACACACCACAAATAGTAAAGGAAAAGGATGGAGACTAGGGAGAAATACTCTGTGATGTCTGTCATTATCAAAGCAAAGATAAACACGTCAAACAGCTTAAGGAATGCGCTTACTTACTCCCAGTGCTGGGAACAGATGTGCTACACACGGCCGCCTATTACTGAACGCCAAGAAGTTGGTGCTTATCATTAGTGACATATAGTTTTAAGGGAGCCAAAAGATAGGAAAAGCAAAACTGGCATAATTGGAATCTACTTTCCCTTCTGTCGGCTTCAGCAGCACCAACTTGGTTTCTGTGAGTCGAGGACTTCTCTTGAACTGGTTTTGTGTCAGCTTTTCCCTTGTTTGGGAGGTGGAGCCTGAGTGTGAACTACTTAAGAATGCACTGTTCGCTGTTTAATTTGGCCCGGGAAGATGGAATTCATCAAGCGCCGTCTGTTCAGATGAACTTTAAGCAACAGCAAGCAAAGCATTTGCGGTCCTTGCCGCACACTCTATGCAAATTGCCTTCCAAACACCCAGGCTGTGACAGTCCAGGATCACCCAAGAAGAGCACAGAACATACAACTTCTCATCTCCTGTATTGGGTCATCAGGAGTGTTAAATGGCTGGTAGGGGAAAATGGTCACTTTTATTTTATTTTTTAAATTAGGGAATAATAATACTGAAAAGGAAAAAACAAGTTCTCATATCTGGAATCCATCTTAAGAGTATGTTAAAGCATGCAGCAGCAGCCCTCACTCCCAGCCACTCTTGTCATTAGCCGGTGACCACCCTTTCTGTACAACCTGACTGTTAATGCATTTAAGTAGTCCTTCCAGAACCATTTGGAATATTACAGAGTTTTAAAGCATCTGTGAATAATAAATAATTTTAAAGTTCACATTTCTCTTCTGAACACCCTGTAAAGAGTATTCATTTTCAGTCAGTTAAATACATTATATGGTATAGGACTGATTTAATGTGGAACTGTTGATTTCCAAAAGAAACCAAGCAAACAGATACACACACATTAAATATTATTAAAGCTGCAGTTTTTCCATAGTGTTGGACATTCCAGTTGAGAATGAAAGGAAGCGGTTATTTGAGAATGCAAAATAATTTATTTAAAATGACCTCATCCTTTAGGAATTTAAATCATTGCTGTAAAAACGTGTTGCGTAATTTGTCTTGGTAGCTTTAAAAATGATGAGGAAATTGTGACCACTATGGCAGAGGAAGAAGCACAAGTCCCCTTGTCACCTGTCTGTTAAGCGCACTGTTCAGATTACTGTTCTGTTTCAGTAGCGCCTAAGCCATTGACATTCGTGTGCACCTGTATGTTTCCCTCAGGATTCCACTCTTGTGTTAAGGTTGTTCTGGGAGCTAATGAATGGGGAAAGTTCAACCCCGCTGAAGTAGACAGCTGGCAGACATACAGAACCAAATGAAGAAAGCAGGACAAACCTGGAAATGCGCCTTGGTCTTACCTTTTAAACTATTGCTCAACACTTGCAAAAATAATCTGCTAAATTAACTTATTATAATGTTAAATAATGCCGTGGCTGCATTGCTCATGTTTTAAAGAGAAGGGGGGTAATTTCAAAATTATATACTTGCTTTCAGAATTACACAGTAATGTGCTTGTTCCAAGGTTACCTATCTTTAAAGACCCAAGATTATATCCCGTGTATGATAATTTAATGCTTGGAATATAGCATGGATTTATGCTCCATTAATTTCTAGATACGGCCAACTATTCATGTTTTGTTTTCTTGCTGACTGTATACACTACTGTGAATGCTTCAGGCACTGTAGATCTCCATCGGGCCTCTCTGTAGAACGTGTATTCCAGGGGTTCTATTAAAGAAAGGAAAATAGGAAAATGTGTTTATACTAAGCACGCAGGCATTTGGGAGGAAAACAGGAGCACACGCCAGCAGTCTTGGTCTCTGTTCATGCGTGTAGCTTTTCTTCCAGCAGTGACAAGGTGCTCCAGAAACAGACGCAAATCTTTGCAACACCCTGGAGGGTAAGTCCTGAGAATTATTATCTTCGTGTTGCAGGTGAAATACTTAGATAGGGCAGACTAAATGCCTTGGCCAGGTCACTCTCCAAGTCAGTTATGGAGCTCAAAGTAAAACTCCAGACTGCTGCCTTGAAGTTCTTCTGAGTCATGGCACCTGGCACGTGGATGGACCAGGCCTGTCTATATCCCTTCGCTTCCTCACATTTAAAAAGTGACCTTTCTGTAAAGGTCTTCTGCGCTAAGGAAACCTGACTGTGTGGCATTTGCCCACCCACGGCACTGACTCCATGAGGGGATGGTCCAAGGGCACTTGGCTGATTCTGAAGGAACTCCGATATTAGAGAGAGGGAGAGGGGTAGGAAGCTGGCTTCTCAGTAACCCAGCTCTGGGAAAGGCTGGGAACTGATGGGTGTCACACAGTTTAGTGGCTTGCCCTAATTTCCAAATTTTGTAGATATCTGTCATTTCTTTAATGTTTGTGGGTGGGTACGGGTGGACACACATGCGGTGGTCAGAGGTTGACCTCGACTGTTTTAATTACCATCCTCATCTTCTGAAATAGAAATCTTTCTCTTGAATCTGGAGTGCACTGAATCTGGTTCAACCTGTTGGCATCCAAACTCCTGGATCCTTTTGCTTCCATCTCATCACTCGGATTACACAGCTGTAGTCATCTTTTTATTTATCGTTTATTTGCAATGCGGTGCTAAGGTGCGAATTCGCATCCCTCAGGCGTGGGCTGCAGATGCTGTACTCACTGAGTACATTGAGAGAGACGTAATGCATTTTGTCACTTTAATTTCTTCTAATTCTGAATTGCCTATAATAGTGGAGTTGACCCTGACAGGCTTGTCTCCTGGCCCCTGAAGCGTGGGTCCTCCACCAAGACCTGCTTAATGGTGTGAAATAAGACGGGGCCACCCTCCTGCCTCCCTGAGCTGATCCTGACCCTCTTTCTTTTGGCCCGTTATTTTTTATTTCTGGCGGTGTTTACTAGACTTGGAAGGCGAACAGTGTCTGGAACCTCACTGCTTCTCGTCCACAATGGCAGGTTATAAACTTATCTTGCTCCTTTGGATAACAGGGTAGCCCTGCCAAGCATGCCTGTGGCTCCATCTGCAATAGCCGAGACACATTCTCCTCCATCTTTCCTTGCTGCTTCCAGGCTGCGTGTGCGGGTGAATGCCCACATTACGCAGATGCCTTGTGCTCTGCTGCCTCCACTGTGGCGTAGGTCAGAGCTTGACTTCACTGTTCTGTGGGTGAGCACTTTCACCCATCGTATGACTGGACAGGTGTCTCTCTGCTGCTAACTGAGTTTCCAGCTGTCTATCCCCGTCAGACCAGGCAGAGTCTGGTACTCTGTTCTCTCAGGCAGGCTGGAGAGTCATTGGGCCTGAGGTGGAGGTCTTCCTTGCAGGATATGGCCGTTTCAATGCCAGAAGATGGTCGGGAAAGCCTGGCTGGCTAACAAAGGCAGGCCTTCAGCGGCTGGGTGTAGCTCCTGCTCTACATCCCCTTTGGCAGCCGCTCAGAGGCCACTGCAGTGTGGCCAGCCAGCAAAATTAGGAAATAAGGACCTCTTTTATTTACTCAGGCTGCTGAATCATGGGCATTCCTGTCTGCTTGGAGAGAAGTCAGGCGGCTCTACTTTCCACGGAACGTCTCAAGAGTACTGGAGACTTTCATCTCGGAGTGTTCACACACTTGTCTTGATGTGCTGCATGGAAACGGTGAAACTCAGCAAGAGCAGTCACTGTAGGGAAGCATCTGCACTGACTTTGCACACACATTCACATCTTCATGTAGCTTTCTAGGCCACAGAGTGGGCTCCCAGCAAACCTTTTGCACCAATGTAAGACCCCGCCTCAGCTCTATGAGAGTCAAGGGGTGGGAAGTGACTGATTTCAAGACCTAAATTTGACACAGACGTTTGAAGTACCTTATATTGAAATGCTCGCTAGTTCCCAGAATACAGAAAGACAGTAAGTGACAAGAGGGAAGACGTTCAAGTTGACTCTGAATCTGGAGTTGAAAGCGTCTACCATACATTTTCAGAATCCACTGTACATTTTTTTCCCCCATGCATCAGACATGAATTACACTACTTTATTGCCACCGGAAGCATTCCCTCACATTGCTTAAATTAACAGGGATAGGCAGTTCTGGAAAAATCAGCTAGACCTCAGAGATAGAATGGCAGACATGGTCCACCATGCAAGGCACGAGAGGGCAGGGCACCTTTAGCCCGTGGCCAAGACCCATGGAGGTTTAGCTTCTAGTTTCTTTCTGTTCTGCACATCTCTAGTACTGGCCAGTGAACTTTTACCACCTCAGAATTGAAGCAGAAATTAACCTTTTGGAGAAACGGCCTTCATTATCAAATTATTTCCTCTCTCTCTCTCTCTCTCTCTCTCTCTCTCTCTCTCTCTCTCTCTCTCTCTCTCAAAAAAAAATAATAATAATAACACTTTTGGCTCCAAGTTTCACCCCCCAGTCCGCTTCCCTGCTCTGAGATGTATGAACTTTGGTAATTGTTTGCTTCAGCTATGTGGGCGAGAGGCAGGGATGAGGCTAGGTAGAAAAGCTATCCAGTACTCTGAATTCCTGTCAAAAACTTGATCGTAAGTTCATCTCCCTCAACATGCTAATGGAATTTCAAGCTTGGGAAAACACTTACATAAGAGGCAGAGTCGAGCGTGGACCCCAGACAAGAACCTGATTTAAACACAGAGTCAAGGATTGTACTCCCGTTTCTCCCTGTAATAATGGCTCATTGTGTCACAATTCTTTGTACGTACCTGGTGTCAGAGACTGTACACTTTTTTCCCCGTGGCTCATTGACCCATGATTATTCATACATCTGTAATAATGATACCGCACACCCAGACACAGTCTAGGATTTAATGATGAATTTGCTTGTGAGGATTTCAGGCTCCTCAGTTCATTTCATAGCAGTCTGGAAGCACGGCGAATGCTTATTCACTGTTTTCTCCAAATGTGCAAATGAGATGATGTGTTTGAAAATATTTTAAAATAAAGCAGCAGGATTTAAATGTAAAAGACAAATGTGAAATATGGCAGGATTTAGACCCTAGAATGCAGAGTAAATTTAGTAATGTTCTCAACTGGAAAAGTCTGTAGAAATTTTGGGTTATTTCAAGGAAACCAAGTGTATCTATTTTTTAATGAGAAAACTAAGTCATTGTTCCATTGTTTTTGCTGTTGTCGTCTTTATTTTTGTTTGTTTGTTTTCTTTTGGTTTAGTTTTTGTTAATTGCTTCCACATGTGCTGTGTCTTGAGTTAAGTTTATCTGCATGTGTTTGATGTGTCCATACAACTCTTACCTGCTACTGTTAAACCCTGTCCGAATCTGGAACCTTGAGAGGCCATGGAGCCATATAAACGAGGAGACAGAATCATGAGGTTTTCAACTTGCTTTGTTGCAGCGGGCACGAATCCAGGAATGGTGTTTGGTTGTTTTTTCAGGGTTAGAGTGCTGCCATCTGGCATCGATAGGGAGATGGCCTTGTCATCAGTTTCTCCATGCAGGAAAGGAGCGATCCTCATCTGTTTCCTGTGGATAAGGAAGAGGCTGACAATCTAGTAAAATCTTGTTACCTTAAAGAAAGCAGACATGGAATTCATTTCTGCTTTTGTGTTCATCATGTCGCCCATGTGTGAACCCTGGTGCTGAGGCATCTAGCTTTCGGATTCTATTCTCACTGACAACTTCCAGAATATTCTAAATGAGCCTCTCTATATTTCTAACAGAAATTCTGTCATACCCCTCTCCCAGCCTTTTAATTTTCTGAACTTTGGAAAAATTATCTTTTGGCTTTTGAATACATTTAAAACTTCTTTTGACCTTGGGTGAGAAATCACTGTGAAAAGCAAAACAGAGCTTTTACAACCTGTTTGGAGGGGGTCACATTTTTTTTACTTGGATGTTAGGGAAACAGCAGAAAAAAAGGGTAACACCAAAAAAACACCACGTAATGCAAACCTGAGGTTGAGTTCCTTCACACATACCGTGCTAAGCTTGATCTGGCCGGCAGCCTTGTTTGTCTGCTCTTTGTTGCACATAAATCTCTCAGCATTTACCATAATCATTTATCACTTTTCCTGTTTCCAGTTTTTCACAAGTTGCTTTGTCTCTGCTCACCTCAAAGTGCAGTCCTGTTTAGCTAAGGAAGTCCAGGCCACTGATGCTTCTTACAGAAGGAAGAAATGGTGGGCCACCTCTTGAACTTTCCCAACAAAATACACAATTACAATCTGGTCCTCCTGAAACTCTCCATTTTATTTTCTTGATCCTGTCTGATCCTAGCTGTATGTAATGTCTAGCAGTGCCTTCTAACATTTAATAATCCAATCTTTGGCCTATGGTTTCTGGATCTTGCAGTTATGGAAGAAAGCCTGGTTGTCTTTCATTACACAAGACATAATTATTGTTGTGTTTTCTGTCTCCTTTCATGTGCTTACTTTCTAATATTTTTTTGCTGAAAGCAATAAGGTCTGTATCAATAAGAACCCCATAAAAGACTTTTGGTCTTCAGAATTGCCTTTTTATAGAAAAACAAGCAAAATGCAGAGGGAATTTTTTATTAAATATTAGACATCTGGGTTGACTGCAATAATTTTAAATCACTCCTGTAATATTTCCTCTTTTCATTTGCTCCTTCACATGCTCACAGAATATGCAAATCATTTTTAGAATGAATACAAAAGAAACATTAAATATATTAAAACCTGCATTTTAATAAAATTGTCAATGTGTAATATATGCCTTACTTCTAAGGAAAAATGATAAAAAAGTAATAAAGGGGTAATTTAGACATAGAACTATTTAATATCTTTTTATATTTTACAAACCAGCAAAGAGTAAATGAGGAATAAAAGCTTGGGGCTGGGCTTTGAACATGTCTTACTCAAATGCTCACTCTTTCCACTTTTCCCCCTGAAAGGTTCAGGATGGCCCGAGTATGTGTTCATTGAGCAGTGTGAGTGACTCATCGTTGAACTCTCGACATATGTGATGATGGGTCCTGTTGCCTCTCTTTGCAGATGGAGTTGATGTTGAGGACGACCCCACCTGCTCCTGGCCAGCCTCCTCACCTTCCAGCAAGGATCAGACGTCCCCCAGTCATGGAGAAGGCTGCGACTTTGGAGAGGAAGAAGGTGGCCCTGGACTGCCGTATCCATGCCAGTTCTGTGACAAGTCATTTAGCCGCCTCAGCTACCTAAAGCACCATGAGCAGAGCCACAGTGACAAGCTGCCCTTCAAATGCACCTACTGCAGTCGGCTATTCAAACACAAGCGGAGCCGGGACCGCCACATAAAGCTCCACACAGGCGACAAGAAGTACCACTGCAGCGAATGCGACGCGGCGTTCTCCCGCAGTGATCACCTGAAGATCCACTTAAAGACTCACACGTCCAATAAGCCATATAAATGTGCCATTTGTCGCCGAGGGTTCCTGTCCTCTAGTTCCTTGCACGGACATATGCAGGTTCATGAGCGGGGCAAGGACGGCTCCCAGTCTGGCTCCAGGATGGAGGACTGGAAGATGAAGGACACTCAGAAGTGCAGCCAGTGTGAGGAAGGCTTTGACTTCCCAGAGGACCTCCAGAAGCACATTGCAGAGTGCCATCCCGAGTGCTCCCCTAATGAGGACCGGGCAGCCCTGCAGTGCATGTACTGCCACGAGCTGTTTGTGGAGGAGACCTCCCTCATGAACCACATAGAGCAGGTCCATGGAGGAGAAAAGAAGAACTCGTGTAGCATCTGCTCAGAGAGCTTCCTCACTGTCGAGGAGCTGTACAGCCACATGGACAGTCACCAGCAACCGGAGTCCTGCAATCACAGCAACAGCCCATCCCTGGTCACCGTGGGCTACACCTCTGTGTCCAGTACGACTCCAGATTCCAACCTCTCCGTGGACAGTTCAACCATGGTGGAGGCCGCGCCGCCAATTCCAAAGAGCCGAGGGAGGAAGCGAGCTGCGCAGCAGACTTCCGACATGACCGGCCCCTCTAGTAAACAAGCGAAAGTCACCTACAGCTGTATTTACTGCAACAAACAGTTATTTTCGAGTCTCGCGGTCCTGCAGATTCACTTGAAAACTATGCATCTAGATAAGCCAGAGCAGGCCCATATCTGTCAGTATTGCTTGGAGGTCTTGCCCTCACTCTATAACCTAAATGAACATCTTAAACAAGTGCACGAAGCTCAGGACCCAGGCCTGATCGTGTCGGCCATGCCTGCTATCGTTTACCAGTGCAACTTCTGCTCCTGAAGTTGTCAATGACCTCAACACCCTTCAGGAGCACATCCGATGTTCTCACGGGTTTGCCAACCCTGCAGCCAAGGACAGCAATGCCTTCTTCTGTCCCCATTGTTACATGGGGTTTCTCACTGACTCTTCCCTTGAAGAGCACATAAGACAGGTCCATTGTGACCTCAGCGGCTCCCGGTTTGGGTCTCCAGTGCTTGGGACTCCAAAAGAACCTGTAGTTGAAGTCTATTCCTGTTCCTATTGTACAAATTCGCCAATATTCAACAGTGTTCTCAAACTGAATAAGCATATTAAAGAGAATCATAAAAACATTCCCTTGGCCCTGAATTATATTCACAATGGGAAGAAATCCCGGGCCTTGAGTCCTTTGTCTCCTGTGGCCATAGAGCAGACATCTCTTAAGATGATGCAGGCAGTGGGAGGCGGCCCCGCCCGTTCCGCTGGAGAATACATCTGTAATCAGTGTGGTGCTAAGTACACATCCCTAGACAGCTTTCAGACTCACCTCAAAACCCATCTGGACACCGTGCTGCCCAAACTGACCTGCCCTCAGTGTAACAAAGAGTTCCCCAACCAAGAGTCCTTGCTAAAGCACGTGACCATCCACTTCATGATCACCTCGACCTACTACATCTGTGAGAGCTGTGACAAGCAGTTCACCTCGGTGGACGACCTCCAGAAGCACCTGCTGGACATGCACACCTTTGTGTTCTTCCGCTGCACCCTCTGCCAGGAAGTGTTCGACTCGAAGGTCTCCATCCAGCTGCACCTGGCCGTGAAACACAGCAACGAGAAGAAGGTCTACCGCTGCACGTCCTGCAACTGGGACTTCCGCAACGAGACCGACCTGCAGCTGCACGTGAAGCACAACCACCTGGAGAACCAAGGCAAGGTGCACAAGTGCATCTTCTGTGGCGAGTCCTTCGGCACCGAGGTGGAGCTGCAGTGCCACATCACCACACACAGCAAGAAGTACAACTGCAGGTTCTGCAGCAAGGCCTTCCATGCCGTCATCCTGCTGGAGAAGCACCTGCGGGAGAAGCACTGTGTGTTTGAAACCAAGACCCCCAACTGCGGCACCAACGGGGCCTCGGAGCAAGTGCAGAAGGAGGAGGCGGAGCTGCAGACCCTGCTTACCAACAGCCAGGAGTCCCACAATAGTCACGACGGGAGCGAGGAGGATGTGGACAGCTCCGAGCCCATGTATGGCTGCGACATCTGCGGGGCGGCCTACACCATGGAGACCCTGCTGCAGAACCACCAGCTCCGGGACCACAACATCAGGCCCGGAGAGAGTGCCATCGTGAAAAAGAAAGCCGAGCTCATTAAGGGGAATTACAAGTGCAACGTTTGCTCGCGAACCTTCTTCTCTGAAAATGGTCTCCGGGAACATATGCAGACCCACCTTGGCCCCGTCAAACACTACATGTGCCCTATCTGTGGGGAGCGCTTCCCTTCCCTTTTAACTCTCACTGAACACAAAGTCACGCATAGCAAGAGCCTAGATACTGGAAACTGTCGCATTTGCAAGATGCCTCTACAGAGCGAAGAGGAGTTTTTGGAGCACTGCCAGATGCACCCCGACCTGAGGAATTCCCTGACCGGGTTTCGCTGCGTGGTGTGCATGCAGACTGTCACCTCCACGTTGGAACTCAAAATCCACGGGACCTTCCACATGCAGAAGACGGGGAACGGGTCCGCCATGCAGACCACTGGGCGTGGCCAGCACGTTCAGAAACTGTACAAGTGCGCATCTTGCCTCAAAGAATTCCGTTCCAAGCAGGATCTGGTGAAACTTGATATCAATGGGCTGCCATATGGTCTCTGTGCCGGCTGTGTGAATCTCAGTAAGAGCAGTAGCCCGGGCCTCAGTCTCCCTCCTGGCACCAGCAGACCCGGCTTGGGCCAGAATGAGAATCTGAGTGCCATGGACGGCAAAGGCAAGGCAGGGGGACTGAAGACTCGCTGTTCAAGCTGCAATGTCAAGTTTGAGTCTGAAAGCGAACTCCAGAACCACATCCAGACGGTGCACCGGGAGCTCGTGCCAGACGGCAACAGTACACAGTTGAAAACGCCCCAAGTGTCGCCCATGCCCAGAATCAGTCCCTCCCAGTCAGATGAGGTAACTCGTCTTTCTTACATTTGCTATTTCCCCTCCTTCAAAAGCTACCTCCACTTTATAGTCAAGCTTTCCACGGCTTTATCTACTATTGATATGCATGCCAAGAGATGTGTAGACTGAAATGCAATGTTTTCCTCCCTATAGCCATTAGCTAGCAATTACTTGGTTCCTGATAAGGAGCGTTTTGGCTTGAATGGTGCAAAATAGGACTAATTCCAGTCCCCCTAGGACAGTGTCTTCTCAGTGACTGAGGAGACTGGCTCTCATGCCAACCCCACTGAGATCTGGGATCTCAGCATCGCTTCACCCACATTGAAATCCCCAGCTATGGCTCGTGTGTATGGCAAAGAGATAATGACACACGAGTAAGACAGTGTGAGCCAACGTACTGGCTTGGAGTCAATTAAAAAGAATATATATATTGGCGGGTAACAAATTAGGTAGGGGTGTTTTTCTAATGCTGTATTGTCAACGCTCACTGTTTTTCTTTGTCTTCTGGGTAGTGGGGAAAATGCTCTCACACAACAGGAGTTTTTCAAAGTGCCCACATTTATCTGCTTAAAAGACACCATCCCTGAGCCTTCACTCTCTGGGTTCCAAAATTAACGTTCCCTGCCCCCTCAGCTTCAGAGTACTGCATCTCCATGTTTCCGTTGGCACAATGAGCATGAGGAGCACGTTCATTAACAATGCAATTGTAGTTTTCTAAGCCATCATTCCTTGAAGCAGAACAGAGGAGGGCTCTGTGGAATGTGGGCGTTACACCTCCACTTCCTTACCTGCTCCTATCCGAGATCCATCCAAATGAAAACCCCAGGGAGACCCTTGTCCCTCCCACGTGGGGTTCCTGTATGGTTCTTATCTTGTCTTTGCACTCCAACTCTCTCGGAGGGCTCCTGGCGTCTCCCACAGATAGCCATCAGGCAGCCAGTAGGAGAGTATGGAACACGCAACACAGAGCTCATCCTCACCCAGTGTGGCATCTGTGTGACAGGCAGACTCCCAAACTTTGAAGCTGTTCTCCCGTCTCCCCTGCCCAAGTAACTGTGCATTTTCTTCTCATTTAAATAAACGAAATCCTTTCAGACTGATGGAGACAGCTGGAAGAACACAGTGTGGATAGTGGTTCCTGGCTTAGGCTCACATCCAATTCAGCAATCCTGGAAACAAGTGGCACTTAATCATATGAAAGTGTGGATTTTCTCCCCCAAACTTTGTTTAAAAGGTGTTTAAGTCTATATAAACATTAAAGAGATAGCATAATGAATGTGTATGTTTGTGTATTCATGCAGTTTACCTGGTTAGGGCATTGTCCCTCCTCCCTCCATATCCCCCGACACCCTTCTCTCTCATTTCTCTCTTCTATCCTTAGCCATTGTAAAATCAACCTGAGCCCTCCTGGCTCAGATAGTACACTGCAGAGATATTTTGATATCTCCATAGATAAGGATATTCCATGTTTAGCCATAGTATTCGCTAAGGCAGTAGAATTAGCTAGATTAGCAGAAATCTAGACTCTCTACAGCATGAAGGGCCATAGTCAAATTTCTAGACTGTTTCTAAAACATGTTGCTTTTAAGTGTTGCGGAATGGGAAGCTGCCGCGCAGTGTGTGGGCAACGTGCTTGCTGCGCAAACATGAGAGTCTGAATTGGGATCCTCAGAGCCTCATGGTACCAGTCAGGTGCAGCCATGCTGGGGAGATGGCAGGAGAAGGGTCCTGGGCTTTCTAACCATCAAACCCAGCTGGGACAGCAAGCTGCTGGGAGAGTCCCTGTCCCAAAGTATAAGGTGGTAAAAGATAAAGGAAGATAGCTGACAGCAACCTCCCACCTCTACACTAGCATGCACAGATACTGACACACACACACACACACACACACACACACACACACACACACACACACACAAATTTAAGGTGTTGTTGCTTTTAACTGTAGAGTAAGTGTTCATAAAACATGTATGCAGAGACTTTTCCACCCCCTTTTCTAGGAGTTTGAATATCCGTGGTTAACTTAAACGGCATGTCACGATGGCTTAGAATGACTGTGCACACGCTCGTGTGTGTATGTGTGTGTGTGTGTGTGTGTGTGTGTGTGTGTGTGTGTGTAAAAGTGTGATTTTCTGTGTTTATAATCAAGACTGGACTGCTTGTTTCTTAGTAGATTGCTTCTGAAAATGCCCATGCCTGCTTTTTTTTTTTTATGCATTCATGCTTATACTTTCTGGTACTTACAATTCACACTATTTATTTGTTCTACTTAAAAAACAGAAGCAGACTTATGAAGAACACGTACATATTAATTTGGTTGGGATTACTTGTCTGGGAAAACATTCTTGGCATCCATTTTTTTCTTCCCTCTGGTGCCTTGTTCTTTGTAGCCTAGCATTCTATCACTGAGCTAAATCGCAACCAGAAAACTTATCCTTAAATCATTTTTTTAATTAGTCCTGAATTAGTAATGATATCTAAAAAGGGTTTTTTATAATCTACATTTTCATAAATCATTACAATATTTACTTTGAAAACACTTGCATCCACAATGATTTAAGTATTTAGCTATCAATGGTTAAAACAACTTTCTATGTAGTCAGCTATCTCCCTCTGAAGATTTATTTTAAAAAGCTTGCAGAGATAGCCTTAATTGACCAGATATTAGGATATAGTATGTAAAATTTTCCTTTGTCTCATAGCCAGCTGAGTGTTTTTTTCCAATATATTCATCATCATTACTATTGCCATTTTAAAATTCATTATTCTGTCTCAGTTAGAAAGTTGTATGTAGTGGTCTCTCAAATTGAGAACATGCAATTATTTGGACTGACAGAACAATTGCCTAAACATTCATGAAAGTTTCTACTTAAAAGAAAAATCCTACAAATATAATATGTTAGTGGGAAGAAATGATATCATATAATAAATATTCACCTGTTTACATCCTTCATTAGTCATGATGACTGTGTGATTTCCCATTCTAAGTGAGATTTTTTTTTTTTAGTTTGTGTTTGGTTTTGGTTTTTCGTTTTTTGTTTTTGTTTTTGTTTTTTTTTTTTGGCACACCAAATAAAAGAGAACTTACTATAAAGCCAAAGGGTGTGTCATTAGAAAAAAAATTATCACAAATGAAATGCAGTTTCATGACTATTGTCTTAGATGTCTTGGATTCTCTGAAAGTCTCAGCAGTAAGGGTGCTAATCCCACTTTTCTTGCCCAAGCTTCAAATGAGAGAGGTAGATGACCAGAGATGAGAGAGCCAAGACACACAGATGTTTTTAAAGAGTTCAGATTTTCCTGACTTTTGTTTTGATTACACAGGGATCCTGGTAGGTACTCTCAGCCATGTACATGAGTCAGAGACATGTGGGCTATCTTTTGATTGATACTAGATTACATCACTGAACGTATCTGAATTTGTATATAAGTTTAGGAATGTGCTACCATGCAATTCCCCAAACGGATGTGAGACAAGGAGTGTGACACTCAGAGAAGGTTAACTGTAGCAGCTGACATGTTGTGGAGGCATCTGGAAGTGAATTTGAGTCTATCTTCTCTTGCTTAATACTGCCTGCTGAGTTTATGAAAACAAAATTTCTCCTTGTGGTTTGCTCCCATGACTATGAATGGAAAGTTTCTATGAGGCTTTGGAACACAGTATTTGAGAGAAGCCTCATCCTTGATGCTCCTCTAAGGTTGACTGTGATGTAAATTTGCATACTACCTGCTGTGCCCAGGGATGGGAGGGCCCTTGAGAGAGGAAGCACCCTGGCCATCAAGCCAGGTGCCTGGCAGAATTCCTGGCATTTGCAATGTGAATAAACATTAGCTCCCCTGGGTTCACAGATGATGACCTGGAAGCCCTATCAGTCCCTTAGAAGATGGTCGTATGGCTTTTATAGATGGACATGGTGTCTGTGATATCCTTCTACCTCTGCTTGTTTTTCAGGAAGGTTTCTAGATTTCTCCCAGGGATCAATGCACACTATTCTTACCAGTGCATTGAAATTACTCTTGGAAGCCATCATTATCATAAGAAGGGACAGTGTAGGCCATCTGATTTAGCCACTGTATTTTAGAGATAAATATAATTGAAATATATAATATTTCAATTGAAATAACTCATATACATTGAAATAACCTAAGATCACATAGCTTATAAGTGGCAGAGAAGAAAGTCCTGCTCTCTACTCCAACTCCATTCAGGCTCAAGATGAGGGGTTGTCTCTTCTTGAGATAGGTCTCACACTGACCTCACATTTACTGTGTGGCAGACTGTTCTAGAGCTGGCAGTCCTCCTTTCTCCGATCTGAGCACAGGATTTACAGACGTGATTACACCTGGATAAGATCCTCTCTTTTGCAATCCCAGACTCTTCATTGCAGACATCTTCCAGCCCAGGCATTTCGGAGCTCTTCTCTGTCCTCAGTCATTTCTCCTCATTGTGGAGTGTCTGTTGCTGGGCAGCTGACTTCTCTGCACTCTCTCTGGATCTTATCATTGCTACTAAGTACTTATCACAGGTGGCTGCTGCGTTTCTTGGAAGCCCCTGTCACCCTTCCTGGATCACCCTCCTCACACCTCTGCGAGTGTCCCTTAGCCTGCTCCCTTGAGGCTACTACAAGTCCTTATTTGCATTGCTCTTCTGGCTTTGTGTGTTCCTGTCCTATGGCCTCCGCCACTCCAGGTTCTGTTGCTACAACTGTCACATTATACTGAGGATTCTCCAAATTCTGCCTTCAGGGGGCAAGATGAGCCTCTGGGGAGCTACAGAAATGTGCTACAGTTTGATTTTAGGATTGGTTATGTGCCTGCATATTTTTGTCAGTATTCGCTGGATGTAAACTAGTGCATTCTTTTGTATGAGACTTATATACCTCAACGAATATGATATTTATGTATTCATTAATTAATTTGATTGTCTGTTTAGTGTGTGTATGTGTTATATGTGTTTGTGTTCACATATGCATGTAGGCGTGGGTGTGCACACACCTGTGTGTATGTGTGGAGGACAGAGATAGACACCAAGTGAATGAATTCTCTACATCTTTTGAAATGGTACCTCTCTCTGAGCCTGGTGCTCACCAATTGGTTAGGCTGGATACCCAGCTGCCTCCACCTGTCCCCAGGCTCGGTTATTGGTGTGCACTACTGTACAAGCTTTTTATGTGGGTCCTGGGGATCCGAACTTAGGTCCTCATGCTTGCACAGAAAGCATTTATCCATTGAACCATCTCTGATGAAGCCAACTTTCAACAACAATGCTGTCTCTGACTCAAATCCTTCCACTGAGTGTTGGACTCCCTCTCAGCTGTCTGCTTGACACCCAGGGGCTTCAAATTCAGTAGATCCAAGCTTGAGCCCATGAGTTTTCCTGTAAACTCTTGTCACTACTATATCTTCTTGGCTTTATAGCTGCTTCCTTGATGTCCACATCAAGCTGCCTCCATTTTGGCCATCAACATTTCAGTTACTAGTTATTTCTTATAGTGGTGCTTCCTTAACCCCATCCACCGTGTTTTAAGTTACGTTTATCCTTCACTGGATTACTGGAGCAGCCATGGAATTGCCCCCTGGCATTATTCTATTTCCATCCCCACTGTGCATAGATAGCTATGAGGACAACTGGTCTAAAACACAACCCTGCCCCTCCCCAATTGTTTCCCACTTAAGTTTGGAAAGGTTCTGCATCTTCATGCACATAGAACAATGCATCAATCATTTTCCCTGTGGCATACAGGGCTCTTCAGATTTGGGATCCTAAGTTCCCTCCTCCCTTTTCTGGACCCCCACCACCCTCTATAAATTGAAAATGCTTCCGTCCCCACACAGGTTGCTCTGTTGCTATGGTGCCCTCCTCATGAACTACTTTCTTGTATGATCTGTACACATGGTACATATTTGTAATGGGATATTCACTTTGTCTGATTCTGTGGCACTGACCACACCCATTGGGGGTGGAGCCAGGGGCGGAAGTGATCCATGGAACTAGGTCTGAGGAGGGGCCATGGAACGCTGTCTTGCTGGCAGGACGCAGAGAGGAGAACATCCGGTGGATCTTACTGGTGTTCATCTGTCTAGGTTGTAAGTTATTTCTCCCTGAATAAACATCTATTCGGCCTATTTGTTTATCCTGATTCTTATTACACTGCAATACATATTACATCATACATAGAACATGTTTCACATGTACGAACATAGAACCTGTTTACATTGCTCTTTCACTCTCATGGGCACAACTCTGTAGGGCACAGACTTAGGCACAGCTCACAGTGCCAATGCCCACAGCACTGCCAGGCTTCTGATGGACCAGTGCCACCTCCTGGATGCAGTGTAGTTTACCTCTGCCTGGACCTTCCTCAGGCTGACCTTGAGTGTTGAAGACTTCTAGCACAATGAAGGCAGAGGACACCTGTTGCCTTTGTGGTCACCACTCCTATTTTCACCTCGTTTGAACTCAAATCATTGTGTCACCTTTGAGATTCCAACCCCTATCTGGCAAAACCCCCTTCCTGAAGTGGCAGCTAGGGCTTCACCCTGACCACCAACATTTGGTCTCCAGGATAGAGTGATGGGCTTTCTGCTGCCTTCTCTGCTGTAGCATTAGCCACAAAGGGATCTGGCTCTTAAATGTCCCTTGCAGTGTGTGACATCCCTGCCCAGGCTGTTCCTATTGCTGCTTTGAGAGCTTTTTGTCTGTCCCTGGTGTTGACCAGGGGTTTCCTGGAGTTCCCTGTGGTCCTGTTTTTTACTTCTGTCTGCTCTGCTCAGGCAGATGACTTACTCAGTGAGCAGTAACTGTCTCCATCCAAATGTTAACTGGGTTTTGCCCTCCTTAGCCTCAGAGAATCAAACAAAATAAGATGCGTTCAGTTATAGCCATACATGGAAGTGACTACCTTCATGCTTAGATCTGTTTTCTCCTCCTGCCCAATGCTCCTCACTAAGTTATGTGCTCTACACCAAATTGGGCTCGCCCATATGTGTCTCTTTCAGATATACATGTATTGAGTCTCTCTCCTAAAATTCCTTCTTCTCCCAGATATCCATGATCGCAGTGAAGGGAAACACCCTAGCAACTTGGGAAAACATTGGCAGTCCTTCCCAGTTCCTCCCTGCCCCTCCTAGTCCATTAGGAAGCCCCTGGGATACCCCCTCTAACTAGAATTGTCAAGATGTCTGTCAAGTGTTTGCCGCCTCCAAAGTCATCGTCTTACTTTAGCTCCTCCTCATGATTCCATGTCTGTCATCTCCTGCCTTTCAATGCCTTCTTCAGGTCTCAATAGGAAGTGTACACATTTAAATCAAATGATGTCAATTAACATTCCTCAGTGGCTTCTCCCTTCCCCAAACAAATCCCCACATCTGGCCAGTTTATGTAGTTTCCTAGGAGCTTGGTAAATATAGTTGAATTAACTCATAGTAAATCAAAGTAACAGAGATGGTAAGACATATTTGAGGGTATCATAAGACATATTGAGGTATCATAAGCGTGTGATAATTAGGTTCAAAGATATACTGATTGTTTCCCCCAAACTGTGCTCTGATGCAAGATTGCTAAAATAAGCTAAAAAGTTTTGAAGTTTCTAACTGTTCAAAATTCATTTTTAATATAAAGGCCTATTTCAAGTGTCTGAGAGCCAAAATTCTGTCAACATAGTTCTTATGCTGAAAATGGTACTGTGTATAATAACAAGTTAGAAAGCTAGTCAACTTCTGTAATTTTTTTTTTGTATTCTTTTAATATCATAGGGATTTCCATGTTAGGTGGAAAAGCAGGTTGAGAAAAAAGTTGGTTCTTATTTCAGGTTGCTAATACTAAGTTTGTTGAGCTTATACACAAGGAGAAAAAAAAATAAATGGTTAGGCTCTCTCTCTCTCAATAACCACATTTAAAAATTAAGTTGGAAATTGATATGATAAATTCATAAGACTCAAGACATTCTTGCAATACACTAAATTGCTTTGCCAAGTTCACTGTCTTCCAGATTTATTGTTGTGTGGCATAGTTGTTTTGTGTCTACAGAAAGAGTTGATGGCCTTGGCCTGGGCGTGGGTCTAGAGGCTGTTGGCCATCGCTCTCTATTCTTTGTGCCCAGCCCCTAGATCAGCTTGTATTTAGCTTGTATTGATTATTACCCCACATGCAACTACTGACCTTAGGTTGTCTCTGCCTCCCTACTACTCCCAGTGCCAAACTTCTTTCTGATACTATCACTGTGTTTGCAATGTGCTTTTAGAGGTCAGAATTTTCTTTCATTCATTCTTCTTCCTTCCTTTCTTCCTTCCTTCCTTCCTTTCTTTCTTTCTTTCTTTCTTTCTTTCTTTCTTTCTTTCTTTCTTCCTTCCTTTCCGGATAGGGGTTCTCTATGTAAGAGCCCTGGCTGTCCTGGAACTCCCTCTATAGACCAAGCTGACTTCAAAATCAGAGATCCCCCTGCTTCTGCCTCCCAAGTGCTTGGATTAAAGGTGTGCCAGTATCACCTGGCAGAATGTTTTTGTGTACCACCATGAGTGTGTGGCATCTGACCTTTAGGTTCAAGGCTAAAAAAGCTTGTACTTACAGGATGTAGTCTCTGAGCTCTATCAAAGAGATTTTTTTTTGTATTTTTACTGCAACTGAGTCAAGATGGAAATTATTAAGTATTCAAGAAGTTTGTTAAAAAATAGAAAGATGCATTCTGAATCGCTTTATCTACCACATGGCACATTTTCAGTTTTCTGTTGTATTTACTGTGAATTTCTAGAAGTTTAACACTTTATACATGATAACTCTACCAAAGTCTTCCCCCCAAAATTTATTTACTTATTCATTTATGTGTGTGTGTGTGTGTGTGTGTGTGTGTGTGTGTGTGTGTATGCACCCACAGAACACATACATATGTGTGTATATGCATTTGCCAAGTTTTTGTCACAACTTGCAGGGGTCAGTTCCTTCCTTCTACCAAATGGGTTCTGAGGATCGAGTTCAGATTGTCTGGCTTGGCTGCAAGCACCCTTAACTACTCAGCCATCTTGCTGACCCTTGGTCAAATACTTAAGAAAAAGACTGAATATCAAGTTCCTTGTAATGATACTTTGTTTTAGCCTTTGAGTTGTTCCCACCTTTAAATCGGTTTGATTATGGAGCTAGAGATAGCTTAGTGGTTAAGAGCACTTGTAGCTGCTTTTTCAGAAGCTGTAGTGTAGGTTCAGTCTCCAGCATCCACATCAGGCATCTCATAACCACTTATCACCAGAAGACCCAATACCCTCTTCTGGCTTCCGCAGGCATCTACATGTGCATGGCACAAATAAAGACACATGCACCTTAAAAAAAATAAAACTAAGAAATAAAAGTGATCTGAATGTTCTGGACTTTCTGGGTCATAATCACTCTCATTTTCTTAATCATCATCCGTAAAACTGAGAAAATTTATCATTTCAACTTTCAAGCTGAACCGAACTTTGTAACTTCATTTCACATTACCAGTTTGTGGTCTGGCTAACTGTTCATCAAATCCAGCTGGAGTTGTTTGATTCTCTTTCCTTGGAGAGTACTGTGTCTTCTCCGGGCCATTTCTGTCTAGCTTCTGCTTCCTGTGTGATCACCATCTCCAAGCTCACCAGGCCTGTGCTTGCTGGCCTGCTGGTTCTGGTGTCCGTATGTCTCTCCTCTCTGCATTGTGTTTCCACACTGCACCTCAACTGTCCCATTTACTCCCTCCCCATCTTAAAAACAGGTCTCAGTGACTCTAAACATCGAAGACCACACAAGTCATATTCATTGAGTACAAGACAAACACATTTTAAGTGAGAAAGTTCATAAACTTTCAAGTTAAAGAATCAAAGCACAAAAACCTCTGTAAATAGAAATGAAAAATACTTAGGTCTGGTGGCTAGGTGTGGTGCATGCCTGTGATGGCAGCACTGAGCAGGAGGGAGAGGGGAGCAGGATTTCAAGGGCATCCTCTGCTGCATTTTTATTCCAGCCCAGCCTGGTTTAAATTAGACTCTGTTGCAAACAAAACATTAAACACTTACAAGTAATACAGGAATTAGTAAGTTATTTAAAAGTAAAATTATGTTAGAAAGTAAGCAAATTTTATTGATGAAATAAAACTATAACCTGAGCTCTACTATAAGGAAGCAAACAAGAAAATGAACCCTGAAAGGTAGAAGGAAGGTAAAAGTTAGCTGTAAGTGTAGAGGCTATTGAAGAAACACAAACAGCCACATAGAGGGGAGAAAGGACCCATGAAGTGTCCACGCCACTGATGAGAATAAGTAGTAACATGTTACGGCAGGTTTGGCGCCAATCTGTAGCTTGTTGTTTTCCGGCCAGCCCGCCCGCCGCTGGTCTGGCGTGCCGGCCCCCAATAACATGCAGGAGACTCTATATTTGATACAATCCTGTTGGCCAGTTACCATTACTGTTTATGGGCTAGCTCTACCTTAATTATTAACCCATTTCTACTTATCTAAGTATTTCCACGTGGTCGTCTTATCGGGGAGCCGCGGCAGGCGTCCTGCTTCTTCCCTGGGCTACATCTCGACTCCAACCTACTCCTTCCTCTTTCCTCCTCCTGGTCTCCTAGCCCCGCCTATCTTGTTTCCTATTGGCCACAGGGCTTTATTAACCAGTATGAGAAACATATATACAGAACAACATCTCCCATCAGTAACAAAGATCCTAGTCATCTTAGTAAGAAAAGAGGAGGCGTTACTTCTGTTAGAGGCTAAAAAGACAAAGGGAGAATAGCTAAATGTATGGACATAACTGACACAGTTAAGCGTTCTTTCTCCAATGGTATCAAGCACTCTAACTATAGTAAAGGGAGCAAAATGTCACACTAGAGCTTTGAACACTATCATGTGGTACATAATTAAATTCAAAGAGCATATTTTATGGCTATCAATGCATTCCTAAGTTTATAAGAAACAAGGATGTGTTTACGGTAAGTTCTGAAGACTATCCATAGTGTTTTATGCATATACACTTCCAATTACAATAAACCAAAGCACCCATTAACCATGGAGTGAATAAACACACTTCTCTAATGCTATGGGTCTACCCTGTTTGTAATGGCGTGTGACTCAGCAACAGAAAATGACCTGTTATTATAGAGTAGCCCGAGTGACTCTCATACATAGGAGTGAAAGGTGGAACCAGATATGTACAATGGCTTGTTCTAGTCATGCAGATTTAAGAATGGGCAAAAGTAGTCTATGATAATTGAGGTTAGAGTAGTTACCTCTAGCCTGGAATCTACTGGCAAAGAACAGGAAGAATTCTTCTAGGTGATGGGAGTGACCAGCCTTGTTTTATATGATGATGATGAATGTGGACACACATAGGTTAATTCATTCATAACCACTGCTTGGTTTGCATGGACCCATTGCTTCTCATTTTAACGTTTACCCCCCCAAGCCAAAAATAATGGATAAAAACTGTCCATTATGTGCATATATTTATGATACTAACTAGAAAGTTTCTATTGTATGGAAATGGTGTTAGAATAATGTTAGTTATCAAACCAGCTCAAAGAGAGGCAGAGAGAAAGAGAGGGAGGGAGGGAGGTGGGGGGGATCCCACCAACATTATAAAGCTTAATAAATTCTTGAAAATCTTCTCAAAAAGAAAATACCAAACCCAAATGGCTATTAGAGTGAATTTTCCTAAATATATACATAAACCCAAAGGTATGCCAAAAAAATATAAGAGCTAATATTCTATATTATTATCTTGATATCAAACCAAACAAACAGAGTGAGAAAGAATAGTCTTGGTCAGCTTTAGTCCTGATTTTACATCCTAAGAATTTAATCAAATTATCAATAAAATAAAATTCTCTGGTTGTCAAAAAATATGATTACAATATTGTAAAGTGGGTTCAAACTCAGGAAGTGGACTCATATGCCACATTAGCAAATTAAATAAGTTATATGTTTATCTCCAGGATTCCAGACAAAAATATTTACCATCTCCTCATGCTTAAAAATACTAAACCAGCAATGAAACAAATCTTTCCTTGATCTAATGTAGACTGTTTACAATGTCTATATTAGCAGTCAGTACAAATAATAGGAAAGTTTTGATGAAATTAATTTTTTGTAAAACTACTGATCAAGCTTGTGAGTAGTATAACTAACAACGTAAGACATTTAAATATAGAAATATAGCTCAAAAGCAGAAAAAATTTAACTGTCACTTACAAGGTGTCTATTTTTTGTCTACAAATATACCCAAAAGTATCTGGGCAGACATACCAGTGAGCCATATCCTTGAACTCATTGCAAAAGAACCTAAAACAGATTTAAGACAGCTGCTGATGCTGGCATGAAATACTACTTAAGTTATTCTTTATTCACACGAAACATGAAGACTAAATTATTTCATTTATAATAGGCACAATACTATGTATATTTGAAGATCCATCTTATAACATACACGAAACATTTATGTAGCAAGGGATTAAACATTTTTGAGAGATGTCTGAGAAGGCCTAGATAAATGATGATGTGTACTTTGTTCATAGGTCAGAAACCCCAGCATTGTGAGGCCATCGATTGTGCTGAAACTGATACAGTGATTCTTGCATTAGGAACTTCAGCAAGGGTTGTTTGTTTGTTTGTTAATGCATTCATCTTTTTCATTTTTAGAACTTGACAAGTAATTCCAAAATGCCTATGGAGAAATGATAGACCAAGAGATTTGAACACTCTGGGCACCATGATACACAGCCATTACACTCAGCATGTAAAGGCAATAAATAGCTGGAGGATTCAGAGTTTGAGGCCAGCCTGGACTACACAGTGAGACCATCCACACCAGATTAAAAGATATTCTTGGGGAAGGGACAATAGGCAGGGGAAGATTTGTCCTACCATCTCATCAATCTGTAACCAGTCTACAGACCCCAAAAGAGATGTTCCCAAAGAGATAAGTGTCTGAAACCTACAGATAGCATGCAGCCTTCTTTGCTCATCAGGGAGGAAGTGGTTTCATTAACTATTGGAGCAAAAATCACATTAGTGCTCAAATAAAAATTAGTTTCAGGTAGTTTATGTACATTTTTGAAAGACAAAGACACCAACCTCTAAAAAACTCGTGAAAATATTTTTATGATACCAGGGTTGGGAATGATTTTTCAAATAACCATGTAATAGGAATCACAAATGAAATGATCTGCATATTTACCTCCATTAAAAACAAGAGAACCGAACTCCAAGATACATGATGGCAACACATATTGCCATAAATATAACTGCAAAAATTATCAGCTTTAAAGGGATTTTTTTAACCTTGGGTTGATATGATATCACAAACCATCAAATAAGAAGACAAGAAATTAACAAGAGGACCTTTGTTACAAACAGGAAGCAAAATATTCTGTGAACATATAGGAACCCAGACCGTTAGAGTTATGGGGAATATCAATTCAGAGGACAGGAGGACTGTGTGGGATGGACCCTGAGGAGGCCAAGGTGGGGCCAGGGGCACAGGTGGTTAATGGATGTTCTTTATATACAGCCTTTATTAAATGTGTTCCGTATAAGCATTTAGTATTTAACAACACAGGCAGAACTGTAAATGTTCAGAGTGCCCTTCACTACGCACAGAAGGTAAATATAAAACCAGCACTGTGCATAGGCAGCAGCAATGGTTAAATCCTAACGGTGACCTCACATCCCAAATCCAGAACCTCTTCTTTCATTGTTACAAGTAGGTTGCTCTAGTGAGTGCAGTAAAGGCGTTAAGTCCTAGTCACATGCCAGTTACATGGTTAGAGCAGTATTCACACTTGCTGTTTGAACAGGTATGATCTTCTGGCTTCCATAACATTTGGCTGTAATATTGATTTGTCTTTGTTCATTGCCTTGTAAGATAATAGCTGATTCTTCCTATAAAAAAATACATTGAGGTGTAAATTTGGAAAGGGAAGGGGCTTTATACAAGTTTAGCTCTATACATATTTATCCTCAATATAGTACCTGTAAATCCTGTAGGGAAATTAATCTATAGCAGTACATATGGACAAATGCCATGCTAGAAAGTGCCTTCAGCCTAGTCTGCAGCTTTTGGAGAGGGTTGGCCATTGTGGGGAGTGAAGCGTTAGCATAGCACCAATGGTATACAGCAAAAAGCCGGGAGGGATCTTTGCATATTGTGTTAAACATCAAGCAGATTGAAGAGCACAGGCAGAGGGTGAGCACAGCAGGGTCATGGCAGAGCAGTATGGATGGGAGAAGAGGTCAGCGGGTGTGGAAGGTGGAGGCAGGCATTCATTGGCTAGATACCCTCCATGGCGTTCACAACTGATTTGTGCATCTTGAGTTCTTACAAGGCTGCTAGCTTGAAACTTAATAATTAAAGCAATAGAGACTATGACAAAGATGGAAAGATTTCTCTGAGAACGAAATATTGATACAGTTTCTTAGGCCCACACATAAATAGAACATAAGATGTCTCATAAGTATGTGATATCCTATGCAATTCACATCATAAAGAGATTGAGTGGCAGGTGAAGTCTTGCAAAAATCCCCCATATCACGGCAAATAATTTATTTTATAGAATTAAACATGGCATCGTCTAAGCAAGTCTGTGCAGTTTCTGCTGGAGAGAGGTGGCCATTGTGGGGCATTTAAGGGTATACAATATAGAGGAGATAAGATTTTCGTAGGCAATAAATAAATAAATAAATTTAAAAAAAAACAAAATAAAACAATTCAAATGCCAGTTATTGAAGTGTCTGTAAAGGCTCCCAAGCCCTAGTCCCTTTGTTGATACAATGGGCTTTACACACACGTTGCTTTGACACACATACTTCCTAAGGTTATCATGAAGAACAGATGACACACTGAAATGTGAAGGCCCCAGTGTACACATGTACACACAAAACAGTACATCATTGGTAGATTATAATACCTATATATAGCTATTACACATGCATTCCTGTTTATTCATGCGTGTGTATAACTTATTTGTGTAATGTTTTTCATTAATTTTATATTACAATAAAGCTAGAGTAATGGCCTATTCAGTCAAACTGTAGAAAAATGGGAGTAGAAAAACATAATTAGATGTTAAAATTAAGCCTAGAAGTGCTGAAAACCAAGGAGCAAAGACATTGCAAAACCCACAATAATAAAATCTTTTTTTTATTTGCTATGAGGTTAGAGGTCATTTCAGTACACACAGAAGGGATAAAACAACAGTAAATAGATGAATGTCCAGATTCATGAGATAACCAACCATGAATACGAAAAGAAAATGTCCAGTGATATTACTAGATTGAAACACATCTCCAAGGGCAGGGGAATTAAACAACAACAACAAAACCCACTGAAGAAACATTTAATTCATTATAATTTTCTGTGTGAAGTATAGTAAATGAACAACAAGAAAACGTAGATTTTTCCATTCAAAGTTCCAGAAAACAAATGAATAATTTGAAAAGCAATTAAAGAGCATGATTTGTGTTATTGAAATCCATTTGTATTGCTTACAACTAATCAGGTATAGAATCTTTACATTGGAGGAATGGAAGGCTAATAGTCGTGTTATTTTTATGTTAGTTTTTTAATAGGACTTATAATTTTGATGAATAGCCTTGGATTGTTTTAAACATATTTAGATTATTAACATATGACTAGGAGAGTGTGCTTTGAAGCAAAGGTACATCATGATGGAGAGATTCCAGTTGTACTGATAAATGTAACTTACGTAATCTGATGATATGAGCACGATTCATCTTACCTCAGCATGGTCTTGGGATACTTACATTTTTAAGTTTATCGTGGGCCATAAGGAAGCAAAAAAGAACTTTAATATAATGTTTCCTGAAATAGAGAGTTTAATTATGAGTAGTGACCATTTGTTTAGTAAAGATTATTCTCTAAAGACAAGTAAGAGCCAAGGAGAAAGGTGAGATTTGGAGGGAAGGATGGAGCAAAGGATAGAGGGAGGGAGGGAGGGAGGGAGGGAGGGAGGGAGGGAGGGAGGGAGGGAGGGAGGGATGGAGGGTGAAGGGATGGAGCGAAGAATCGAGGGAGAGAGGGAGGGAGGAAGGATGGAGGGTTACATGTGTAAATGAGAAGGCCAAAAATCTGTTAGGCGTATCTAAACTCAGTATCTGTAGCAATTTTGACTTGAAATGTAATGGTTTTATTAAAGATTGCTTTTTTTTAAATTTATTTTTAACTGTGTGTCTCTCTGTCTGGATTTGTACATGGAAGTATTGTTGCCCACGGATGCCAGAAGAGAGTATTGTATCCTTTGGAGCTATAGTTGAGGACTTCTGTGAGCATCCTGACTTGGGTGCTAGGAACTGAACTCTGATCCTTTGTAATAGCAGCAATCACTCTAATCGCTGAGCATTTCTCTAATCCAAGGACAGACTATCTTAGAGCCATAAATGGCTCTGGATTGAGACCCTTTTGTCATCCCTATTTTAAATTATTTCAAAACTGGAATCTCACTCTGTCTAGACTAAGCCAAATCTACCTGATTGCTTCCTCCAATCAATACCAAATTTTAAATGCATGTTAAACTCCATATATCCAAAGGAAAACAGTGACTTTTTTTCGTGCTGTTTCTCTTGGTAAAGACCTTAGCCTCCAAAGAGTTGGTGCATCTTCAAATCACCATTTGAGTATCTAGTAACATGATGAACCGGATAGGTAGATCTCCAGTTAATACACCCACTAATGTCCAGGTGAGATGGCTCAGCAGGAAAGATGTCTTCTTCAAGCCTGAGGACCTGAAATCTGTCCCGAGAGTCCACATGCTGGGGGGAGAAAATGATTCCCTTGAGTTCCCTTGAGTGTCCTCTGTCAACCCATGCACCATGGCATGTGGCTACCCACATATATACACATAGTATACATATACACCCTCTAAATAAATAAATAAATAAATAAATAAATAAATAAATAAATAAATAAATAAATGTAATCTAATCTTTTAAAAAGATATCCAATGGTAGTATTCCAAAATGTCTTTCAAAATAATTCCTGAACTCCTAACAAGAACAAAACATTTTAGGAAAAGGAACTTTTGGTGAGTGCTTTGTAAGATTTCCTATTTGATATTATCACCATTTTCTTTCTCAACAGGTCCATTAGAAAAGGACCCTGTAATATCCCAGCTTATATAGTGGTCATTTTTATGTGGACTATTTCTAGTTTTATAAGATACATTATCAGTAAGAATCCCAGCTGGGCAGTGATGGCATATGTTTTAGTCCTGGTACTAGGGGAGGCAGAGACAGGTGGATCTCTGTGAGTTTGAGGTTAGCCTGATTTACAGAGCTAGTTCCAAGACAGCCAGGGCTACACAGAGAAACCCTGTCTCAAAAAGCAACAACAACAAAAAAGAACAATGACAAAAAAGAATTGCACAGAACTTTTTCAGGTCTCAAAATAATACATGTGGGATAATCTAAAGAGTGACAGGGAGATCCTATCTGCTTATATGATACAGAATCTAAGAATGTGTGGTGTTGGTAGGTCATAACACTTTGGGACATAAGCTCCCTAACATATGTCTCATATATAGCCTCACATGTTCTGGAGGCAGTGTTCTTAGTACGGGAGCTAAAGAGAGAAATGGACATTGGGCATGCCCAATAGGTTCAGGAAAACTTTAGGCTATAATTTGAATAGATAGCTCAAGCATCCCTTATCTATAAATTAGAAATTGAATGGCTCTAAGCTTATTTTAGCTGCCAATGTGATAGCAAAAATGTGGACATATCACCTCATGGGTTGGCTTACAGTTAAAATATAGGGCCACTGAAAGTACCGTGAAACTCTGGGGTAGGTGTATATGATATATGCATAACTTATAGTTTCTGTTCCACCTGGTCCCTCTGCCAATTAGCTCCAAATCAGCACACTGAGACATATTAATTATTAAACTGTTTGGCCTATGGCTTAGGCTTCTTATTGGCTAGCTCTCTTAGTTATTAACCCATTTCTATTAATCTAAGTATTTCCATGTGGTCTTATCTTACTGGAGAAGGGTCCGGACCTGTTACTCCTTCTACTGCTACATGGCATCTCCTCAGCGGCTCCTGCCTGCCTTCCTCTCCCCAGCCTTCTCCAAGTTTGGTAGACCTTCTTACCTGGCTACTGGCCAATCAGTGTTTTATTCATCAATCAATAAGAGAAATATATATACAGAAGGACGACCCTCATTAACTTATGTAATTTCATATTTAGGCTGTTTAGATATAGACCTTAACCTCAAGATTTCTCTACATTCAGATATCTCAAAAATTAAAAAACCAAGCTTTTGAAAAAGTTCTGGACCCCAGAAGTTCAGATGAGCCATGGAATTCAACCCAAGAAATACATTTTATGCTGAACTGTCCTGAGAAATGTGATGCTCAAAGAAAGCCGCGGTTAGTGACAAGAAGTGGCAATGGAGAGGTGACTTTACAGAGATATCGCGGTCCTGTGACCCCAGAGGAGTCACGAGGACCTGTGGACAACCAGGTTGACAGCGGTTAGTGAAATGCTGTCCACTACTGCACCGCACAGGTGTGAATCTGTTCATGCCACTCTGTGCTCTAGACCAACTTGGTGACTTTCTGTGAGTCTCTGTGAACTAAGTCTGGCCTATGATGGGAAATTTGAAGTGGGATGAGCTCACTTTTCCTTTTCTACTCTGAAACTCCATGCTACTCTGCAAATCGTTTTACTATCAAATATATCATTGGTTAACCACTTACTGTGCAAGAGTGAAGACCAGAGCTTTGGGTCCTCAGCACCTACAGAAATGGCAAGTCAGCATGGTAGCCTGCCTTTAATTTTAGCCTTAGGATATAAAGATGGGATTTGTCAGAATAAAATGGCCAGGGAGAGTAGATATATCGCAGAACGCTGGCTCTGACTGCCTCAGTGAAGAAGGCGGAAGTGTGACAAGGGCGGTTCCTGGTACCACCGTGCTTTCATGCACGTCTCCAACATGTCTGACCATTTCCCCATCCATGCATGCACATGGAAAGGGGAGAAAAAGGAAATGTGAAGGATATTTGGACATTTCTTTCTAATTTTTGAAGGTGTTTTTCTAGGATGAATGAGAAAGAACTTGAAAAACCTAGATAACTTCTGTCCAATCAAGGGGGAGAAAATAAGACCCATCAGGGATTTAAAACATTGGAACAGCACAAACCATTGTAACACAGGGGAAGGGAGGGAAATGGCACAGTGCTCTGAAAACTGAGTATAAACATCAGGAATAGTGAAGCCAACACCTGCAGTGTGGTGTGGGTGTAATTGTTAACTGGCTTTCTGACTCGGGTGGGCTTTAGAAGCAATTTGAAAGAACTGAGAAGGGTAGTTTGGCATGCCCAAGTGGGAAAGCGGTTCAGGTGGAAGGCATGGATGGGTGGGGGTGGGGGAGATCCAGAAGAGTGTGGGAGGATGGTACAGTAAGATATCTCACGGGAGATAAAAGTAACAACAGACAAGTGATTTGGGCACTGATGTGGGCAACTGGAATGGCAGAACAAAAGAGACTGTGCTGTGGGTGGGACATGAAGCTGTCAGGAGAATAGCTGGGGGCATCGACCAAGAAGAGAAGCAAAGAAAGGAGAATGAGTAGGGACTCAGGGGAGCCTTCACCTAAAGGGGCAGGAAGGGTCAGAGGCAGAGCTCAGGAGGAAAGTATGAGCCTAGCAAGGGCAAAGCCCGGGGGTCAATCCCCAGTGCTACCAAAAAATAAAAATAAGTAGTAAACCCAAATAAAGAGAGCATGCATAAGTGAGACTTTTTAAGTTTACAATAAACATATGAATTGTACATATTTATTATGTCTAAATAATAAGCTATGTGTTGGAATAGATATGAAGTGAATGAATTAAAGTCCACCCTTAAAGAGTGCCTAACCCCTTTATGGTATAGATTAACACTGTAGTAATAATCCAGATAAAACATGCAAGTATTATTGTAATAGAGTAAAAAAAGTCATGATCTCGCAAGAAATAAGGTTTTATCTTTTTATCCAATGCTATCAAGTACTTAAAGGGCTAATAAACCTATTAAGCCCCTCAACTTTCTTTTACAAAAGAAATTACATAAGAAAGGTGTGTGTGCGTGTGTGTGCATGTGCACGTGTGTGCACACGCATGTGTGTGCATGTGATATATGCTCGTGTATGTGCATAGTTAGGTTTGGTGCATGTGTGCACGTGGAGGTCAATGGACTATGTAGAGCTTTTCTTCAGGCACCCTGCACTTTATTTGAGACCATCTCTCACTGGCCTAGAACTCTATCAAGTCGTCTAGACTAGCTGACCAGTGAGAGCCAGACATTTGCCTGACTCTGCCTTCCCTCGCTCAGTGGAATGACAAACATGAGTTACCAAACTAGATTTTTACATGGTTCTGGGGATCCAAACTAGGTCTTAACACTTGGGAGGCAAGTGCTTTACTAACAGAACCATCTCCCTAGCCCAAGAAATTGTTTCTTCATAAAAGCTAGAAGTAGTTTTTCTGTTTCATGATACTCTCCATGGTTTACAATAGGGCTATAAACAGTGTCACTAACCCTCAGAATTTGGTCCCTACAGGTGATACAGGTGATACAGTTGAATGGTGAGGGAACACCTTGTAATGTGTCCTGGCTCTTTCATCTTTCCATACATACATCACCATAGCTAGCATGAGACAGAAAGGAAGCTCCAGGGACCTAAGCTAGATGCATCAGTGTACGATCAGCTGATGCGCTCAATAGACCTTAACGTAAGTCAAACATTTTGACTTCTTCCTTTTCTCTTCAGCTCTATATTTATGAAAGGATCAATATATAAGATAATGTTTCTGTACCCGTGATTTCTCTACTCCTTTTTGTATGACAGGAATTTGCATAGAAGAGTTGGGACAGAAAGTTAACTGAAATCCACTACAAATAGCAAACTCCCTTTAAACTAGGAATTCATGCAGCAGCCAAGAGTAAACAGAGGCAAATTCTCTACCTTAATTCATGAGTTAACATATTTTCCTATAACTTCCTCAACTTTCTCTTTTTGGTGTATATGTGATTTTAAAAGTTAGCCTATATTCTACCTCTTCCAGTTGACTGGTTTCCGGTGCTCTATGCCATAATTAGGAACCCCTGCAAGCAGGAACAGAACACTGCAGGTAGTGATTTTGAATGGAGGCGGTGGGTGTAGGGTGACTGCCTAGCCCACCCAATGGTAAGGCAATAAACGGAAGGTATCAACTCATTGTCCCATAGTCAACACTGTCAGGGATTTGATTCTCCTAGGTTGGTATTCACACTAGGTCAAAGGCTCGCTGAACCCCTCTGCCTTCAAATGAGATCATAAAAGATAACCACCCGAAGCTCCTGGGGAGCCATGGTAAGACAGGGCATAAACTGATCCCTTCAGAAAGAGCACCACAATGTGAATTGGGAGAAACAAGGAAGGCAACTAACTCATCTGAGTGAGAAATCTAAGAACCAAAGGCAGTTCTTGAAGTTCAACATTAACTTCAAGTAACTATACAAAATTGGAAGCAAATTGCTGATAAGTAATTTTGAGCTTATTTGAATTACTGCTTTATTCATTTTAAATCTTAGAAAAGGTTCTTAATTTATGACCTCCAAAGTAGTAACTTTTTTTTTCATAATATTTGCTGAGTATAATGGATATGACTCCATTTTTAAAACAAAATTTTGGTTGTTTGGGGGATTTTGTGTATGAATACCTGTTAGAATTTTCTGAAGAATCAATTATTTCCTGAATTTTGACTATCAAAGATATATCTGGAAATAATGTATTTTAGTACATTTTAACTAATATTTAAGATATCCAATAAAAGACAGAATACTGGATTGACTTTTTTACTCTTTGGTTTTGAAATTAGTGGTAGCTTAAGTCTTTGTAGAGTTTGGATTTTATTTTCAAAATTAAATATGCTGAAATAAAAAATTTTCTCTGATACACAAATAAGACACACTTAAAACAATCTGCTTAAAACAATCTGTGTCCAGATTGCTATTAACTATGTGATGTTTCTTCTTTCTGCCATGTTTTCTGTCTAGCCAGTTGGCCAGAAGCAATCTGTGATCCTGTTTCTTTAATAATTTGTTCTCCTCAATCTAGCAAATGCACCAAGAGACAGTGACCATCATGCCTGGCATGTAGTAGGCACTTTATAATAGATTTAGACTCCAGAGAATTACTCCATTTTACATCATGGGTCACCTCCAGGGCATCTTTTTTAATGACTCCTCCTGGTTGTATTGTTCTGTCCCTACCTAACTTGTTTTAGCTGCATTCACTGTATACCAACAAAGCTGCTTGGTCCTGAATTGCCTTGCCATGTTATGTAGGCAAAATCCTTGTAGGACTTTAATATTTATGTGTTTTCATTCCCAAAGTATAATTATAGCTCCCTGAATTCAGAGACTATGCTAATTCCTCTTGGTTGTTAGGGCTTACCACGTGCCAGGCATTAGACAAGTGTTAGCCAGTCCTCAAGGATTATGCATAGTGATACTTCCATATTTTGTTGGGTTATGTGGACAAGTTTATCATCGTTGGTAGCTTTTATTGCACTTCAGCCACTTTCCCCTCTGTGTTGAATGACTTATTTTCATATTAGTTCGCTGTTACGTGGAAAGTGGCTAGACTAAATGAGTAAAATGTCTAGATGATTATTTGTACAAAGCGGTTACCTCATGACTCACACTCCTATCCAATATCCACTTGTTTGCAAGCAGAATACTGCCAAGTGAAGGTGTTACTGACCATGTATAATTTGTAATTAATATATTTGCTTTTACAGTGGCAATATATATTGCTATAGACATTAAGAACTGTTTTGTTTGTTTTTTGTTTCATCTAGCTTGTTTGACCTAGTTAGTTTCATGTGAATTAGTTTGCATAGGTGTGTGTGTGTGTGTGTGTTCAAATGTGTGTGAGAATGTACATGTGTACAGGTATGTATGTGTGTGTGTGTAAGTTTATGTGTATTTGGAGGTTGGAAGACACTCAGTGTCTTCTTCAATTGTTCTCCAACTTTTATGTTGATGGATTCAGGGTCTTCCTCTTGAACCTAGAACTCACTGGTTCAGCTACTTTAGCTAGCTAGCTTGTGCCAGGGAACCCCTGCTTCTCCTTCAAACCTCTAGAATCACATGTGGGCTGTCACTTCTGTCTGTGCTGCTAATAAAAACTCCAGTCCTCAGCTTGCATGGCAAGTATTTTACCTAAGGAGCCATCTTCCTGGCCCAGTTGCAAGCTTTGTACAGATTTTCTTAAACTTCTTCCTTTCCATCTCTCCACCCTGTCACGAACTGTGGTGTTCTTTATACTGCCAATTATTGAGTTTTTAAAAACAGAGATTGGAACCCTTAGTGGTCATAAAAAAATCTAAGTTTGTGTGTTTTCCATGGAAGAAATGTTAACAGGCTGCTAAAGTCCACCCTTGGAGCCCACCTTCAAGAAGACTGTTTCTGTGCCCGTTAGTACCCTCTCATTGCATCCCCATAATAAACTGTCAAGGGAAAGAGCAGCAAAGACAGTTACTGTTGAGTGCTGACTCACACAGTAGGCATTCTGCGAAGCATGCTTACACGATTCTCATTTCATATGTAACTCTAAGATGCACGCTTTATTATTTTTTAATTCACAGTGAAGTTAGCTAAGACTCGTGGTCATTAAATGACATCACTCAGCTGAATGTTGAAGCCACTAAGTAGCAACTAATTATAGGAAGAACATTCTAGAGTTTCTTTCCTACTAAAATTGCTGGATATAATTGGGCTGAGTATAGATTAGCATCACTGAAGAACATCCTATTGTCAAGGTTCTAACAGCATCTGACTGCCTTTTCCATGCTTGAGATTGGTGAAATAGAGGAAGCTGAGGGCTATAAGACAGGTAGGAGAGGAAGTACTGCTCCAAACAAAGTGATGCTAGTGAAATAGAAAATAGGGAGCCAGGTAGACATAGTCAAGTGCAAAACTCCTTCATCATTGAAGTATAGAAACCAAATATGGCATTGAGGCTGAAAACAAGGGCCTGCACGTATACAGGAACACTGGGCTCTTTTGCAGTGGGAATTTAAATTAAGGTTCCATCTCATAAGACAAAGCCAGATGTGCTACTTATTTATTTATCTATTTTTAGGTTTTTTGAAAAGGCATGGTTGTATAATCCAGGCTGGTTTTAAACCCTTACTCATTTGTTATTATTTATTTTATGTGTATGTGTGTTATAGCAGCATGTATGTATATGTATCACATACATGCCTGGTGTTCTTGGGGACAAAAAGAGGGCCCCAGCTCCCAGAGAGACTAGAGTTAAGATGGCTATTAGCTACCATGTGGGTGCTGAGAATTAAACTTGAGTCCTCAGAAGAGCAGCCAATGCTCTTAACCATTGAGCCATCTCTCCAACCCCTGGATTTGAACTCCTGATCCATCTGCCTTTGCCTTCTGAGTCGTGAGATTGTAGTGTGTGCCATCATGCTTAGCTTTTAGCACTGCTTTTTAAGATAGTGCCAGGGGTGGGGAGCTCCAGTGTAATTCAGTGATAGGTGCTTGCTTTGCATGTGTGTGGCTCTGAGTTCAGGCCCAAAGAAACCAGGCAGGCATATGTGCACAAATAGATAAATGAACAATAAACAAACAAATGAAACAGGAATAGGGCAGATTTCCTTCTCTTGACAAGAAACTGGAAAAATTCCATTGTTGATCACTACTTAGTACTTGGGTTTTTCAGCTAGAGAGTTAAAAGGCACAAGAAGAGAGGCAGGTTTCTGATTTGCAATTGAACGTATTGTGTGGAGGGCAGGTGCACAGGAAATGCCCCTCTGTGAGGCTCAGGTCCAACAGCCTGGCATGACCTCAGAAAGCATTCACTCCATATGGGCTTCAAATCAAAATTTCAAAATATGTGAATGAGTCTTACACTGACCAATAGGGGGAGGAAAAAAAATACCTCCAAAGGAAACAGACTGACAAAGTCTGAAATGAGATGGTACGTTTGATTTAGAAAAATAACAAGTTCCACTAAGAAGAGTGACAATTTTTTAAGCAAACTTAAGGCCAGGGTATTTGAATATTTAAAATTAGCAGCCGACGCTGGTCATTGAATTGATGCCTTAGTAGAGATGGTAGACTAGATAACTTACATTGAGGGTGGGATTACCTGTATCAGAACAATTTCTAAACATACGTGTGGAAAGGCATTTGATACATGAGAGGAGGAGAGGGTCTAGTGTTGGTCTCATGGAAGGTTCTGGACAAAGTGAGTGCAGACCCAGTAACTGTGTGAATTTAACCAGAAGAAAATTGAGGGATTAAAGACATTTGTGAGAGCTCAAGATTGAAACTGTTGTTTTAGTTTTGAAATAAATCAAGTTGCAATATGGTCTTAAAACTACTGGATATTGAGAGAAAATGGAAAGTCCTGTAATAGACTCCGGGAGCTTGGAACCTCTTCTACACTTCAAGTCTTAGAGAAGGGTCTGGGGTCACTGGGGACATGAGACCAAGTTACTAGAAACATTCCCTTCGCAAGTATGAACTGTTTACCCATCATCTCTGATACTATCATAGCCAGCATGCTCCACAGTAAGGAGAGCCTGCTTCTAAAATGGACTTTTAGATTTACCTGAAGAAGCCATGTTAAAATGTAGGGGGAGGAAACCAATTAAGAAAAGGTACAAATAAGCCCTTCATCTCTATGCGTATGATGTGACTCTCCTGACATAAAGGACGCTGCCCATTTCCTATCATACAAACCTCACCCATTAGCCCCTAGTAACATGTAATAACCAGATGTCGACCACACTTCCCCAACTGCTCAACTACTTCTACTAGCTCCCTCATGCCCAGGTCAGACCTCTTATGTTACAGTTAGTGGGGCCTGGGAATAGTCACCAATCCTTTCCTGTGTCCTATACATTTTAGTTCCCTAAAAGGATATTCTGGGTTGTGTGTGGTTGGTCCCCATCCCAGTTCTCCCCACCCCCCCAGTCCCCAGGACCATGTTTACTCTTCTGTCTTTGTATTTACTAGGAACTAGATTGTTAACCTTAGTGGTTTCAGGTAAGATCCTTTGAATCTTTCTCTCCTAAGTGGTCAGCACCTACTTATGGCTATCCAAATCCCTGCAACGCGGTGGCCTTCTAATTTTAGCATTTCTTTTAGTCTATTTTTTTGTTCATTGTTCTCTTGCCTAGACACTCCCATCATCAAGTCATCATGAACTAAATTCCCTCCTGGAAAAGCCTAGTGTTCCTGACCTTTCGATTGCTAATGGTCAGAAAGAGAAATTTACATCACCAAGTGTGTAGGCAGACACCTATAATCGTAATAACTGGAAGGCTAAGGAGGGGAAGAATGCCACGTTCAAAGCCAGCCTGAGATGTACAGTGAGAGTCTGTTTCACAACAATTAAAAAAGAATGAAGGGAGGTGGAGTAAGAGGGGCATCATAGTGAGAGACTTATTTAATAGGAGTGGTGACAACCAATACTGGTTTCTGTCTTTGAGAGTTGTATGGACTCTGATATTTTTTTTTAATGCAATTACTATATTACTTCAAGAAAATCAAAGCAATCTACAGCTCTAAAACAATTTTTAAAATTCATAATTTTTGTTTAATTTGGTAAGAAAAATGTAGTCTAAAAGTAATAGGGCAGAGATCAAATAGAGGGTGATAGGGTTAATCAGAAAAGGAATTTTTATACTATACGTTATTAGAGATCTTTAATCATTTTTTTTTTTTTTTACTTATGAGATGCTCTTTTCTGAAAGTCTCTGAATGTCTTAACCAGAGTATAGCTGAAAACAAAAATGTCAAAGAGGCACATTTAAATTGTTCTCAAAATCAATCAAAAATAATGAGGTGCTAGGAAAAATTTGTATCCTTGATAATTACATCTATCAGTATCAGAAAACAAAAGAGAACAATCAGGAAATGACAATCCCACTCCCAAGCAGCACATTTAAAAAGGCTAATGAAAAAAAAAAAAGTCTCTTTTAAAAATGGTACTAAATTAGCATTTCAAGTAAATTGACAACCTAAGCGTTGATCAAGGCCAATCTGGGGCCCAAACAATGGAGGTTCTGTTTCTACTTCACCTGCTTTTAAGAGGAATTATCTCACTTGACTTTTTTTTTTTGTTGTTGTCTTTTATATAAATGGAAGCAATTGTCCTAAGGGAGGTGGCAGGTCCTTTTGCACTCTGCAAGCACCAGGTCATCCCTCAGGCATGTGGCTTCTTCACTTGGGGCTCTGTTTATTAGAGTGCTGGGAGGGAGATAATGGTGTTGGGAAGTCATTCACCAGTCTGTTGTGAGGGGTCCCTGTTCTCAGACTGAAAAGGGGGTTAATGTAACTGCCTATTAGACAAGGGATTCGTCCTGCTCTTTATAGCCACAGCCTAGGGTTGGGAGCAATACTTGAAAAGCAGAGGAGGGTGGATTGGGGCCTCGAATTAGGGTGAACCCGGGTAATCTCAGCTATGCAGAGCTCTCCAAGGAACAGGTTCAGTTTAGATCTCTCTACTTGGAGGGTGGTGTGCAGGGGCGCTGGATTCTCAGACATTTTGTGAAGAACCTCTTGTAATGAAGAGTTTTACAGGCCGTTTCAATGTAACATTTTAAGGACTGGAAGGTGGAAATGAATTTTGCGCCATGGTTTTTGCTGGACCTCTCTTAGCACACCTCCTTTTCCATGGCACAGCTTTGTTCTGAGGGAACCCAGGGAGAAGGCTGAGATGGGTGAAGCTGGGGCACTCACGTCATGGTGCCTTGCTTTACGTGTCTATCTGGCTGTAGATTTTGGGATATGCAGCTAAGACCATGGCCATGTTGATGTAAAGCAGGGGAAAGCATTTTAGACACTGTTTGTGAGGTGGAATTAGCTCTGTGAATTATCATTACTGACAAAAGCATTTTCTCTCAATGAGAGGAAACTTACAGGGGTCTTTAAATATGGCAGTTCGTTTTTAAGATCGTCAAAGTGCTGGCATTTTATTACCTTGGCTTTTCAAGTGATTTTATCCTTTATTAGTGAGGGAGGAAAAAAAAAAGCACCCTGAGTACATTCCAGCAACATGCTCGTCAGTCATCATTTTTGGAGACAGTTTTCGACATATTCTATGTTTTACTGTGCTAACAAGAGAAAAGACTAGCCATTAAGTTTATGTTTCTTTGTTTTTCAGCAAGGTCACATATCAGGAATGATGCTTGAAGTATGCTAATAAACAATATATAATGTAGGTCATCAGGGAGTAAGAAATATTTTCTAACTAGTTCTAAAGGGAAATATTGTTACAAAAGGGATGAATGTTATTTACACAGCACATGTTGCTCCATACGTCACCATCAAATGGTCTCCTGAACAGCTCTGCTCAGTAAATCTTTGTCCTTGATTGTCAGGGTGTTTGAAACCCTGGGTAGATTAAGATTCAGTACATCAGTCTAAGGTATTCTAATGTGCAGCGACCTTCGGATTATTTAGACACCTGCATCAGAGACATGCCTGAGTTTGCATGGTTTACTAGGTATAATGCCATTGTTATAGAAGAAAATGCTGCATGGATAATAATAATTAGGGAAAGCTGACATTTGTGGCATTTATCCTTTTTTAATCTCAAGTTAATCTATACTATTTTAATGCTTAAGTTTACTTTCATCCCGTAAAGAACTTGAAATCTTCAAAATGCATAATTATGTAGGACTCATTAATTTATGACTCATATTTCCTGTGAATACCGTAAGTAAAACATGTTACATGACTGCCTGTGAAAGGTTAATCTCATGGGAATGATTAGAACAAACAGCATGTATGCAGTTTTACAGGTATAATTTTTTTCACATGTGAGAGATTTCATAGTTGTTTATGCTATTGTAGCAGATTTCATTTTTCCAAGTGATTTTTAGTTGTGAATGGCCTGTAATGGCAAAGGATATGATGGCTCGTTCTATACAACACAAACAATTCTCTAATTGCTGAGGCCACCTAATATGCCCTGAATGCAGCCATAAAAGTCACATGGCCTGCTTTTATCAGGCCACCTCATTGAAATTGAAGGTATTTTCCTGCTTTTCCTGTTTCTGTGCCACGGTGGCATCAGGCCCATCTTTCTCCTCTGTCTGATGCTCAGTTTTGTGTATGCCCTAAAAATTACCGTAAATACCCTGCTCCATCTACTTCACTGGACTGTGTTTATTCTGAAACAATTTCCTTAGAAAAGAAAGTATGTATTAACTGAAAGGAACTAGACTCTCAAAAGCATTACCTGCCTTTCAGGCTTTGGATAAAAATACCATTTTAATGGATTGAAATTTAGTGTGTGTGTGTGTGTGTGTGTGTGTGTGTGTGTGTGTGTGTGTGTATGTATGTGTGGTGTTTGGGCTGCACATATGTCTGTGCCCAACCTTGGTGGCAGGTACCTGTAGAGGCCAGAAGGTAGCAAATCCCCTGAAGCTAGGGTGACAGACTGTTGTGAGCATCCATGTGGGTGCTGGGAACCCATCCTGGGTCCACTGAAAGAGCAGCAAGTTTGCTTTATCTACCAAGCCGTATCTCTAGCTTCATTGTGTAAAATGCTATGATCCTTAACTTACCCATCATTTTACTTAATGATTTCAGGGAGCAGTGAGCACCATGACTTTAGTCAGAATTAAACCGTCTGGTTCTCGACGATGTTGGTTTTTGAGCTGAGCATGTGTTAGGGGTATTTTTAATACCAATGTCTACTTTTGAGCTTAAGAGCACTTACATTACTTTATGTTATTATTATTTCATAATGCGGTGCCTTTGTTTATTATACATGGATAAAGCTGTGGAGTGGCTGTCAACTCTCAGTCTTGATGAGGAGCTCCTGGCATTTGTCTGAGAAATCCACAGAATGTTAATGAGCCACACAGACTAAACTAGTGTCTTGGAAGGAGCGCTCTGTGGTCAGGGATTTTGCCTCTGATTTTGAGAGGGAGCAGTTGGACACTCGTGTCTAAGTAATCCTGTTTATGCTTGTTTTCTCAGAAGAAGACTTACCAGTGCATCAAATGTCAGATGGTTTTCTACAACGAGTGGGACATCCAGGTCCATGTGGCAAATCACATGATTGGTAAGTGATACTCGGCCCCTTATTACTGATCTGTTTTTCTTCTATGCGCGTACATTAGCACCTATGTAATTAAATTGCGTTAAAGATGAATTAATTGTTCCGCCATCAATAGCTTACCTAGGCATGATTGATATTTTTTTTTGTTGTTCCTCTTATTAGACCTGGTAAGGCATTAGCATGTTTTATTTTCTGCAAGGGCTAGTTTAGACTTCTGTAGAGGATTATCTATGTTCTGCCAGTCAAAGCACAGGTGATTAACAAATTAAACTTCTAATCATTTTTGCATTATTGAAAACTAACAGGAATGGTTAATGAACTGGATGTTAGCTTTCCATAGAGTTTTAGACAGGTTTTAATTTCAGAAGTTATTATGATAATGGCACTGCTGTGTGTTGCTTAAGTATCTTTGTATCAAAATCCAAAGTGGTGAGTTTTTGTGATGGGGAAACATAAATAATTTAAATTGCCATAAAATAGTTTTATAAGTATGGTTTCAACAGCCTGGAAATTATCATGATCATAAAGTTCACGTAAAGAATTCAGTAATCATTTTTTATTCCCCACCAAATTTTCCGTAGATCTTTATAAAAGTGGTTAGGGAAAAGATGTCTGAAGTTACCTCAGACCAATGATTTTAGGGTATTGCATTTATTAGATAGGCTAGAATTACAACAACAACTTATTCATATTGTCCCATTATCCATTAATTCCTCAGGGGTTAGTTCCTGGTTTTTTTTTAATTTGATAAGCACTTAGTAATAATGCTAAGAGTTTTACCAGCCAATTAAACTTTATCAAGCACATCTTCTGCTACTAGAAAATGACAATTGCTATTATTTTGTACTATTTTTGTTACTCCTGTGTATTTTTATACCATGAGGTTTTTTTTTTTTAAATTTCATACTTACTTCATGGTGTTTTGTCAATACATAAGTAAGTATGACATAATATTTAAGTTCAGTTAACCTTATATTCAGCTAATAAGTAACCTTATAAGATAGGAAGGAAAACTGAATACTTTAGACATAGAATTTGTTTCTAGGGGGGATGAATTTGTATTCTACAGCCAAGGAACAAGGTTGTACATTTTAGAGTTACACCAACTGTCTCCCCAGCTCAGTAAAAATGACCGTAGCAGAACTTGCAATGTTTTGTCTAAACTAGTGGAGATAATTTAGAAACACATTGGAAAATTGATCAATAGCTTTTCAATAGCCTTAGCTTTTTTAAAAAAAATTTCAAATGAAAAGACTTTATAGATGATCGTTACCGACTAAGAAAAACTAAGTTATTAACCGGAAACTGGAACATAGACATGACAGTTGACGTATTGATTATTTTGTGTCTTTGTTTTTCATATTTAAGTATGAAGACTATTAGTGATTTCTTATGCATTAAAATAATATATTCTTCACCATGGCAGAGTAGTATTAAGAGGTCTTCTTAAGCCTGCAGAAGATAATCACAGCATAGAAGGGATTCACTGACTTTTCCTTGCAAATTGCCTCCTGTTCAGATCCTGAAAAAAATATTCCATGTGAACTTCCAAAATTGCTGCCCTGTCCCCCCTTTTAAGAGAAAGGGGTAGGGAAAAAAAGGAACGATTCCTGCCAAATAACTGTCTATACTTACCCATCTTTGTGTTTCTTCGAGGTTGCTTGGTGGTCATAGTCACTAATTCTGCCTCATGATACAGGTTTTGAGAGCTTTGACTTTCAAATTTTCTAGCTATAGGATATGTAGTGGTTCCCGTTCCTATTCGATAAAGTTAGTTTCTGGAATTCTAATTTATCCACCATGCAGATGAGCACGTAGGACTTTCCCACAAGTAGGATCTGAATTGAATATAGAGTGTTAAAGGACCTTTTTGGCTCTTCAGTTTCACTATCATTTTGTCTGTGCCATCAGCCTGCCCTGGCTCATTTTTTCCCCCAATTGTTCTGTATCCTTCTCTTTGTATTTATCTTACATTCTTCCAATTGTTAGTGCTTTTCCAACCCTGTAATAGTAGATTAATATGACACTCACCTCCCCTTGGGATCTGAGCATTTAACAATTCACCTTCTATCAGAGAAGCAAATCCCTTTCCATTTCACAGAGGGCCAGATTATTTAATATTCAGGCTATTTTTTAATAATAAAATATGTGATTCTCTTGCACTCGAGGCCTAAACAAATGAATAGCATCCACTTAATTGCTCTGTCTGTTGACCAGACATCCAAGTTCTTAAATTCCATTCTCCTTCTTAATATCTAGAGAGAGAATGTAATGCAGGAAGCAGTCTCAAGGCTAAGATGCCCCTTACTAAAATCCCAGTGTGACACTTAGTCTTTCAAATGAGGCAGGCAGCATTATTTTGTTGGCTAAAATACCTCCATCGAGGCTGGGTATTTTTAGAGTGTGTATCTCTGTGTATTTTTTATCTAATAAAAAAATAATCTGAACTAGACATTTAGTAGGGGAAGAGGGATTAGGGGCTGTCTGAAAGCCTCTTGCTTGGTTAAGAGGGTGGATAGTGTTTTTGCAGATTTCGTTTTACAATCAGCCTAGAGGAAGAACCCTGTCACCTGACACAAGGCAAGGCCTGCAGATGCCCCAGTCAGCTGTGACTTGCAATCCCCTCTGTAGCCAAGCCCCTTCCTTTTTTCTGGGGAGCACATGTGTTTTTTTTAGGCAATGTTCGATTGACCTCTTTCTGGTTGTGCTGGTTTCATGCTGTTGATGAGAAAAACATTTGGAAAAGCAAATTCACTGATGTTTCTACCACCTATACAAGGGAGGTGCCCTTAAGTGCTGTTTGCAGCTAGGTGGATATGTGATCTCAATGCGGGAGTAATTACTTAATATAATGATCCAGAGACTTGGTATTTGCCTGTTGAGGAAAAACTAAAATAAAACTAAAATCTTTCCTAATTACCACATTTTGACATGGCTTTGCACAAGTGTGTGTGTGTGTGTGTGTGTGTGTGTGCGCGCACACACACACACACACACACACACACAGAGAGAGAGAGAGAGAGAGAGAGAGAGAGAGAAATAATTACTTGGGGATTTTTCTTCCTTACATACACATACTCAAAGAGTGAGTGTTGAGGGGAGGGAGAAGAGAACTACAAAATATTTTAACAACTTTCCTAGGGGAAAGGTCTGTGTAGATGAAAATTTTTTTGTCTCCCTTTGTTCTTTTAATGTGGCCTTTGTTCATTTCTGACCATACTTTTAGAATCCCAAAAGAAGCCATTTTGTACCATGACTTTTAATGTATATCCATCCTTCTCTGTCTATCGAGTAGTAAAGATTTATTGTTATTTTCCTCTATGAGATTTCTAGTTACTATTATTTGGTACATATTAACAACGAAGAGACAGAACCGGTGAGCGTAAATGTATTTAATCCAGTGAAGGGATTGCCTCATATAAAATTATGAGGCTCAATTGTAGTAGAGTAAATCTGCACGTGCTCAGAATAAAGGGCTGTTAGGCATGGGATGGTGTAAAGAGACGGCATTGCCAAGAGCTGTTTATGGGGAGCTTAATTTTTTCACTCTGATAATTCTTGACCAATAATTACCAGCCTCTAATTATCTATTTTAGTTAGAAAGAAATTTCGTTCACTATGGAGGTTGGCATTACAGCGAGTGCATAAATCCCTAAAGAGATGAATGTGTTCCAAACAGCCACAAACAACTGTCTCATGAAACACAGTGAGCAAATTGTGAGTGGCTGGTGATAGGCAACCAGCAGTATGCTCACCATGAAGGGCCAGTCAGCTTGACAAAGAAATGACCAAAAGGGAGAACGACCATTTTCCTTGAAATGGATTGCTGCAGTCCTGAACTTTGGAGACAGGTATCTGGATATAGTTGTGGCCATGTCCAGCCCTCCCTTTTCAGAGTTTGTGGATAGACTATGAAGGGAGCAGGTACAGATCATTTAACCTATGAATTACTTTGAAAGATCTTAGAAATTGATTTTGTTTTGCTTCATTTATCTTTTCATAGTTGTATAAGATTGTGTTGTAATGATTGCATGTAAGGAATCGTAATACCCCATTTTGTGAAAAAAAAAATCAGAAAAATTCAGACATAACAGTGAGTATTCTTGACAAGTCAAGGGTGATGCTAGCTATCATTCTAGGGAAGTAAATATATTTACATCTTAGGAAAGCGAAAGTGGAATTTGGCGTCATAAACAGTAGCTATCTGGAAAAGAGCCATGCAGAGGTACTGACTTTTTATCCAAGTCTCTAACCCTCAGTGTCTTATGGATAGTGATTTGTAAGATTATAGGAAGACTCAACACGTGTGCTCTGCATGCCAGAATGTATGTGCCCCGTATGGCACGGAACATGTGCTATGTATCACGAATGTCAAGAAGGCATAAATCTATTTAGAAGAATCGGTGAAATTTTAGTCTGTTCTTACAGTGAGTGACATTGATATGTTTTACAATGTTGAGATGCCCAAGGTGACAAAGGGCATTCCTTCCTTCTCTTTTTTCCCTAGATGGACTGCTGGCGGACTAATCATAACGTCTGGTGTAGTGTTTTGGGCTATTTCTGAAGCATTTCAACTTAAGAGCTCTTGCTTCAAAAACCTTGATTTTAAGGGAAAAAACCAAACATCTTTATTTCTGCATAAAAAGTCAAAAGGCTATAATTTACTTTAAACTCTCTGCATACATTGGCAGTTGTAAAAATAACAACTAAAAATGAATTTGTCATAATGTGTATAGGTATACACACACGCACACACACACACAAACACACGTGCTTGAGGGAGAGACCATCCACTCATATCATCTTAAGGAAGAATAAATCATGATTAACAGTCACTCTAAAGGAGACTATTGAAGTTAAAAAAAATAATCTTCATTTGGTTAACTAAGAATTCAAGGAATTAAGAAATCAAGCATGTGATGTTGCATTTGAGGAAATACTGGCCTATTTCATCAAGAGCTGGATTAAAAAAGATGAAATCTGGGCAGTTTAATGGTAAGAGAAAGCTACCCTCATGTGGGCAATGCTGGCTTATTTGAAAAGCCCATAAAGGGTTTCTGCATGGGCCATACAAAAGGGGTACTTTCTCTTTAATAGCCATCTGTACAGGAGAGATGAGAAGTGGGCCAGGTCATCTCTCCTCAGCTGTCACGATATTACCGTAGGTAATGGAGCAAGCTCAGCGTTCTGCTGGGTGTTGTTTTTCATAGATGTTCATCGATTTACACAGATAATTCTATTTATTTCTTAGAGTTGGTCCAAGTGAGCCAGGCAGAATAACAAACACCAAAGCATTTCAGATGACTTTATCTTTGTTTGTAACGTTAACTTTTGTCTAAAAAAAAATGGTGTCACACCTACTGTGCAGATGGCTGCATGATCTGTAAACCAGCCAAAACATTTAAACCAATGTGTGATCTGGGGACAGATTAAATAAAGGAGAAAGTGCAGTGTGGGCCACAAATTCTAATAATCAGATAATTTTAAGTTGTGTGTGGTGTTGAGCCATGGCCACAGTGATAGCTGTGAGAGCTTGCCAATGACAGCAAGGGGCCGTAGATCTCAGGATGGAGTCTGTGGCCTGCTAGGCCCCAGTTTGAGAGCCACACATTTGCTGTACAGCTGGTAGCTCTGTATGGGGACATCAGATAAAACTTATGTAAAATGAAGTGTTATTGCTGAGTTTGAAATTGTTCAGAGAGGGAATTTGCAGACAGTAACTGAAAACAGAATTCATGATACCAATGATGCGGGTTGTAAATATGAAGAGGCTTTAATTAGCTGTGCAATTTAACAAAAGTTCAAGATGTATTCAGAAAGGACATCCACCAGCATAAATACAATATAGCTACACTGTTTGCCAAGAGCAAAGGGCTGTGGGAACTTACTAAGCCTTGTCTTTCACAGGCCTTCCCAAAAGCAAGGTCAGTTGAAAAGAGGACTTTTTTTTGGAATAAGGCAATCTCGGTTTTCAAGAGAAAAACCGATTCAGGACGACAATCTTTTTGCATGTGGCTCCTGCTTGGTGCCATTAAAAGACAGATCACGATGTTTATCCTTATGTGTATTAGTGGCCTTGGTTTATAAGAGTAATACCTCAAAGCAGTTAGTGTAGTTTCTGACTTAGTAGCCCCAAGGAAAGCCTCCAAGACATTCCTTATGTTAATTTTCTGTAGGGTTTGTCTAAGCCTGTAGACAGACCCACAATTCAGTTTCCTGTCACCTTTTAGGACGTGCTGCCCTTTACAGGGCTGTAGCCCTAGCACTCAGGCAGAATGGCTGCCAGCCTGGCCTCCTGGGTTCCACAGAGGGTATGGGCAGTGTCACGTGACTGTGCTTTTGCGTCCCATTTTATCCTCGCCCTTGACTTCCGTAGTCTATGCCACAAGAAATTTGCAGAACATTTCTGAATGGAGGGCATGAAACTCATCAGTAATAAATAAAAAGCATTCCCTCCACACAGTTGGATCCAAACATGCCCACACAATTGAACCCACACACATGCGTGCTCATCTGCATACCACACATATGCATCTTGACCTGTTTTCACAGGATCCGATCTCACCCAGCCAGAAAAAAGGTCTCTGATGACCCATTTCTATAGGTTATTTCTTAGTCGCAGGGCCGTTACCAGCAGTAACAAAGGAGGGGCGAGCCAATATGGAGAGTGGGTGTCGAACTTCAGCTGCTCATACTGTTGCATTTGGAGAGCTGACGGGGTTTCGTAGGTCACCTTTAGAATTATGCCTATGACAGCAGTAGCTACCTGCCAAGATTGCAAGGTATCTCACAGCTCTCAGGATGGCGCCTGTGGCCCGGTAGGCCTCAGTTGGAGGGGTACACATTTGCTGTACAGCTGGCTGCACCGTATGGGGCAGCCGTGTGGGCTGTTCGGGAGCTGGAAAGGAGACAAGCATGAAATTTCTTCTAACCCCAACTCTGTTTTTCTGTACTGTTGGCTGCTTCTCAGATCCTTGACAAAAAAACCAATCAGGCACCCTTTAATCCGCCTGTGATTACCACTAGTATAAAAAGAGAAGCATAATGAGGAAAAATGCCTCGTTTTGTTGCCTTCAAAAGCCAACAAATTGGAGTTAACTTGACAGGAAGTGGCTTAATAATTAGATTATTTATTTATTCCTGACACATATCCCCCTGTTACTGGTCTCAGGAGACCCTGTAGATGCTACGATTTTCAAGCTGCCATTACTTCGCTGTCTTCTGCGAACAAAGAAGCTACTGTCTATCAGTCAATTAAATGCACTCTTTAAGCAGAGGCTGCGAAGTCCTCAATGGAGAGAGCCCAGGGACATTGTGGCTGATGATTCCTTTCTCTGTACTGTACATCACTCTCTCAACTAAGGTCCCCACAGAGATGGAACAAAGTCATGCATTAAAATATCACTTGTTGATTTGTTTGCTAATGAAGAGCCATTGGACTGTTTGTGTATTTCTGTGGCAAAATTGTTGATAAAAGGGTCTACTTGCCAGCCTGTCTCAGTTCATCTGCCCCGAGTGCTTCTCTAAGAGCGATTAAAATTAAAATCAACAAACAACAGAACTGGGGGGGTAATCTTGGCAATAGCAAGTTTAGCCCACAAAAGGCAGGAAGCAGACACACAGCCTTTCTATGGTGGTTTGCAGCAACACACACACACACACACACACACACACACACACACACACACACACACTTTGTTTTGTCTTATAGGGAAATGTTCTTCCTTGATGTCTAAGAGTGGGACCTTTTAAGAATGAAAAGATGTTAGAATCTCTAAACACATAATTTCTTCGGCCTCTTTTCATTCCCTCCATATGTAAAGGCATTTCTGTAGCTGTTTCTCTAACTTGAATGTTCCTAGAAATTTTAGAAGGGAGCTGACAAAGGTCACCCAGGGAGATGAGAGGCAGCACCCCAGCATCGTGGCATCGACAGGACTGTGTCTGTGTGCCTCTGTCTCTTCTCTGTGTCATTCTATGTGACTTTATTTATGTCAGAGCACTCATGTTTCCTCCAGACCTGGCCCCAATGCCTTCACACATTGCTTACCCATTCCTGCCCCAGGTTTGCTGTGTGTGCTTCCCATCTTTGCTGCGTCTCTCTGAGCTCCAGTTAAATGCTTTGGTGGTTGGATTGCACATCTCAGCTTCAGGTGGAGGACGGCAGACCTAGCTGGGCTGGAAGACTTAAATCATACTATGACAGCCTTCTGATGCAATGTTTAGCTGTGGCTCTGCCACTGAAAGAGATATTTACATTTGGAATTTAAATGGGGCCTCTGCATTTTGGAACAGGCCCCCTCTCTGTTGCACTAGACCTGTGGAAGAAAAAATAAAAAGCATTCAGCCTTTTACCGTAGTTTTCAGAACCCTCTGACAAGAGACTGGAAAGCATTAGTTCAAGGCATCACCAAATGACTGTATCTCCTCTTTCTACCCTGTTATTCCAACTCATTTGTTAGAAAAAGCTTAGGTACTCAGAGGTGTTCTATAATAGAAAATGAATTTGAAACCCTTTCATTAATTGGTGATTAATATGTTTCAGGATTAGTTTAAGCAGGACTCTACCTCCTGCCCAGTCAAGTATGTTCTGGTTAATATCCAATTATCTGCACCTTCGTCGTTATTATGTCTTAATATTTCGGATATGATACCAGAAACTTGAGAGTCATGCTAATGAGGAGCATAGAGCAAGAATTAACCAATGACATACTCAATGATCCTTGGTGAAGAGAATCCCCCTCCTTTCCCCTAACACACTACTGCAGCAGCCTGCGAGCCCTGCCTGAGAAGGCAGACCTCAAGCTACGGCAGGCGGGAATTAGGAACTCAGTTGTTCTCCCTTTTAAACAGAACGAAGCTGAATTTGCAGCGTGACTGTCCACCTCAAGCCACTGTTGCATTTCATTTCACAGAGGATAAAATAGGACTCGGTGAACCCGCTTGTGTTTCCCAAACAGGAAATGCAGCGCTCTTTCTCCACTCCCTTTAACCAAGCTGCCCTTTTTATCCTTCAATGGATGTTTAATTCAGACTAATTTGCTATCCCTGTAATATTTCACTAAAGAAATGTGTTTCTCCTGCTAATCTTTTATGCTCTTGCTCCAGGACCCAGTACCATGCCATATAGCGGCCACACCTCCATTCAGAGTTGAGGTTTTGTTTGTTTTTTTTTCAAGTCCATTCACTTAGGAGTGATCTGACTCAGTCCCAGGAGCAGTGGCCGCTGGGGCGGCTTGTGTAGCGGAGTAGCACCACTGGTGCTGTGTGTTACCCCTTCGCATGCTGTATTGTAATGAAGCCACATCAGTAAATTGCAGTGAAGGGTGATTGTCACACAGGGAACCCTAATACACCTTGGGGTCCATTTGCACCAGATTATTCTTTTTATTGTTGTTATTACATCCCATCTTCTTGATTCCCTCGCTGCAGAACTTGATGTTGGCCAGTGATGCACCATGGAGAGGAGCTTGAAGAACAAGGGTAACATTATTTCTCTTCTCTGAGGGTCATGCCAATCACCACTCAATTCCAGAGCCACACAGTCCAGGTGGCTCCGTGGTTCTTTATGGCGAGTACTTGACTTTGTTGAGCTCATTCGTACTGTCCTCCCCTTCATCTTCTTAAGAGAGTGAGTGCCGAGGAAGAATGGGCGCATATTACCATTGTGTGCATGTCATTCATCTACAGTGAATGGATAGCAGCGGCCGTTCTGATGCGCCCTTATCAAAATCCCTCTAATAATTTACAGAAGGCATCTAGATGACATACCAGGTTCAAAACCGGGATCAAAATTTTCACAGTCCTCCTTAAAACAAAGTGATTATCAGCCCAGCCTCGTGACTCAACACAACTGTGCCTTCCCTTCTCCATCTCTCCTCCGTATCGCTCGTCTTCTCTCTCCTTCTTCTGCATTACTTGATTTCCATTTCATTAGTGCTCAGTGTTTTCTCTAGACGAGACCCCAGGGCCCCAGCACAATTCCTTACTTATCTCTGCCTCAGGTTTGCTGAGTGCAGTCCTATCTGTGACCACTTTGCTTTCTTAGTAAATGCTGTAAGTGGTTTCCCCTTATTTTCTGACCCACCCATGCTCTACAAACTAATAACAAACCAACTTGGGTTGAAGTCAGCGATCTTGTGTGCTCACTGAAGAGCACTGTGAAGGTTTAGCCTCTGGACAATTATGTAGAAATTTGGGGATGGCTGTTAATCCCTTTGGTGTCATAAGTGTGGTACCTATGACTCTGTTTTCCCCACCTCTTTCTTAGTGTAGCTGTTTTTCTTCCTGAGGATGTGCAGCATTCAAGCTAAAAGTCTAGACCAAGAACTGACACACCTTCAATTGGACCTTCACGTCTTTGAAAACTGCCTGGCCATGACGCCAGTCCCAGGCTATGCGACCATACATACTTCCGACTGTGGGCCAAAGAGCATTGATTTTTAGCTGTCATTTCTAGGGCACATACTGTAGAATTGAAATTTAAACCTTAATCCACTCGGTAATGCAATTAATTTTTAATGTGCAGTAATACTAATTGAAATGGCTTGAATTTAGTAAGTCACCACAAGACATTTTCAAAAGAGAGTATCTCCATGGAGGGCTAGAGAACAGTTAAAGATTGCCACAGTGTTTACTCTGTGAATACTAACTCTGTAGGTCTCCAGGACAAAGGGAGTTTTCTTTAAATTATATATATTTTAAGAAGAGAGCTATCTTTTGGGGGGGAGGGAGATCCTACTTTCTAGTCAATGTCAAAGAATAAATGTTAATTATTTAAGGTATAATCTTAGCTAGACATATTTTAAAGGTTTGCAAAAATAATCCTAACTTGTTGAGAAAGTCATTGACTAGCTATAAATGAAGTCACCCCCCAACAATGTCATTCATAGTCAGCACTGAGATGTATAGACATTGTCTGTCTAATTTCATTGTGTGATGTTTTTTATTTGTGAGATCATTTTAATTAAAAATCTTACAGTCAAAATCAACATTCTGAATACGCATTCTCCTTATATGCTTGGATTTGAGATATTATTTCCAGATTTTGAGTGACAGGGTAATCTGTTTTTTGTTTGTTTGTTTGTTTTGGTGTGTTTATACTTGGATGGATTAAAGCTATAACCTACTTTCTTATGTTCCAAAGCATTAACCCTTACACATTATTTCAAAAAAGGCCTTTTAAATGCCTTTTAGGTTTTTTCCCTAGCCACAATAAAGCAAATTTTCACAGTAAAATCAAATAGTTTTTCAGTGATTTCTACACTAAGAAAGGGTTCTCTGAGCACATTTATCTGCTAGTAAATGAGGACGTTATAAAGTGAATCAGTTCTCCTGATGCCTGGGCTGGCCGAGTGTTCAAAATGAGCACCAGCATTAAGTTCAAGGGGGGAGCTTCTGCATACCATGCTTCTACACTTCTCATACTATAGTATTTCATAAGCCGATAGCACTGTTAAATATTTAGTGCAGGTTCGTTCCCTCATAACCTTAGCATCTATTCAGATGGAATTTTAAGACATAATTTGTAACACATAAGTAAAAAAAAATGATATTCCAGAACTGGAAGCAGTTGTAGCATGGTTTATCTACTAAATGAAGCATAGGCTAACATGATGCCTGTGAGTTCAGCAGCTCTACACCACAAAATCTAAGTGCATTCACAGTCCTCAGGTTAAGAGCGGAAACTGACTTTCATTTTTGTCATGGTAAAATCCTGAGTGCCATGGAGACTGACAATGAGTATAAAAATGGCACCATGGCCTGTTGAAAAGGAAGAGAGCTCGCTTGTGATCATTGTAAGCCTTCCACATATCAGCCAAGAGGAGTGAATATCTCTTTTTTTTTTTTTTTTTTTTTTTTAGTTAACAAAGGGAAACATAAGCTGGAAAAGTGAGAGAAAATCAATTGATAATCCATTCAGTCTGGATTAGCCAATCACATTGTGGAGTGTACCCAGAGCCCTGTCAGCAACTGTTTTGGCTGTGCTGTGGCAAATACTGAGATGTAAGTTATTGTTGTACACAAAGACGGAGTGTGGTAGAGTACCTTCGGGTAACATCTGATGGTTATTATCCAAATATTAGTTGCTCTTTTAATTTGGAATGCACATTAGTTTGTAATAGTCTGCTGTGATGCTGAGGTTTTTTCAGAGTCTTCTGTGATTCTGAGATCCTTGCTGCCTTCGTGGTGGTGGTAGGTTAGAGTTGACATAGGATAGAGTTCACATAGGTTAGAGTTCATATAGGTTAAGTTCATATAGGTTAGAATTTACATAGATCCTTTAGCTCTGTCCGACCGCCAGTTTTGAAGGTGTAAAGATTAAGGCAGGGGTCGGCTCCCCTTTGTAAGTAAGGGGTGTTGGGTTCTTCCCAGAGCCTATTTGTTCAGCTCTAGTTTCCCCCTGTTTTATATGCAGCCAATGTTGACAGAATTCATTCAGACTGCACAGATGCACATATTATCTGTAGAACATGCCCTCTGATCTCAGCAAGCAGAAACACAAGGATCCTGATGATGGGGGGATACATTTTGTTTTGCAGTTACGTATATCACCTAGATGCCCAAATGAAGAGTTTTGTGAGAAACACTGGATAAAGTAGGTGGCTTTATGTATACACGAAACAAAAGGGAAAGACCATGAGATGGGCTTCATATATAGGTGTGTTTAATATGCAATGCTTGATGTATGTTGACCTCAGGTTACAAGAGTAGAAAATCCCATTTTCCAGCTTGTTTCAAATGTAGTAAAAATGCTGCTTCAGTTGCTTTATGCTACTCACATTGGGAAAGGTGCTTATACTGTGATAATTATCATCAAGGAATATTAATGTGTTCAGCATTTGTAACCCAAAAACTCATTATAGCTTAAGCTGTGCATCATCTGTGAAGAGAGAACTTTGCCAGAATCCGCTCATCACAGGGGTTGCCTCCTGCTTGCTGCCGAGTGGTCAGAGTACTGCAAGAGGTCACTCGGGCTATTTTTGAAAGCTGAAGTTTTGCAGTTTTTTGAATTGCTACCTTCTGTCTAAAGAGCTCGTTCTTTTTGCCTCCGCATGGCCTTCTTCTTAATGGATGCATAGGAAAGACTAAGACTCAATCGATGAGACGTAGCTGTCCCTCACGGTGTCAAATGTAGGAGGGCTGGCATGTGTATTCCGTACCAAGATAATTGAAGTGTTGTGTCTCCTCTTCTGTCACTGAGTGGGGGGATGCATTTACATTGGCTTCCTAGTGCAGGTGCCCTTGGGATTCCCATAGAAATGCCCCATTGGGGCTGCACCTCGTGGCCCTGTGGCTGGAAAGTGTGTAAATAAGACTGCACGGTCAACCTTCCTCTTTGAGCAGCACTGTTCTTAATTAGTCTGTGACAGTCTTCCATATGAGCCTGAACTGTCCCCAGGATAGCTTCTCACCCACTGAAGACATCTCTGTAATTTATAGATGTTTTCATGTGTTTCCTTAAAATCATTTAGAGGACACACAGACTTGACACAGAATCTCTGGGTGTTCCCAGCCCCCTGGCACACAACCCAGTGAAAAGAGTGCCATTAGTGACCCTAGGTGTTTAGCCTCCTCAAAACCTGCTCTCACCTGTGCTGGACAGCCTGCTGCAAGGAAACTGTGCCTGTGACACTTTCACGTGATTAAATCCCATTATTTCCCCCCTACTGATCCATAGCTTGTCATTTCCCATAAGTCACATTGCTCCCTGCTCCGTGCTATGGTTTGTCTAAGCCAGGCAGAGCACACGAAGGCTCAGCTCTATCAGGCTGTCTGGCTTTGCAGGACTCTGCTGTGTTTCAGAGGTCAAATTGTGAACCTGGCCTTGCTCCTGGGAGGACTAGAAAAATATGTTTCATAACTTCCCGTAGACTTAAGTGAAGAGGAAGAAGGAAAACCATGAAGCCCATAGGCTGCGTTTAGATGAGCTGGTAGGTGGAAATTCATCAAGCAGGAGGGTTGACTGTTGTTCGGGAGGCTTCCTCACTGTGAGGGGTCACTGCCTTGGGTCCAAAACGAGTCGTTGCTCAGGGCTTTGGGGGCTAGGGTAATCATTCAAATAGCCCAGTAGGCACAAACACACAAGTTGATGATCTCCAGGCAAGTTGCTGTAATGGGAACTTACTTACCTGTTACAATCACTTACATGAAGGAATGCTGATAGAATGAAGAGCAGGACTTCAGTACATCCAGCAGCCGTAGGCTGGTTCCTGTGAAAGCAATTTGTTTCGGTGTTGTTGTTGTTGGGTTTTGAAGGCAATGGAGCCTTTATTTTATTCTGCAAAGCACTAATGCCACATAATGGATGGACGTCTTGGACCAAAATCAGTCTCTCGGATTTGGGGGCTGGAACACTGACAGTGTAATGCAGAGATACAGCGGTGGCACCTCTTCTATGAAGATGGAAACTTAATAATCTTTATGAATTTTGAGTAACTCATAACTCCACTTCCTCACCCAAAGATATATTATGAAAAGATTGCTTCTAAATCCTTCAGACATTCTCTGCTCTTATGATACATGCCACCCTCTTTACCTTGAGGCGTTAGAAATGGATGTGGCTTCATCTCCTCATAAGAGATAAAAATGGATACATTGGAAGTAGCAAATTGCATTTTCCTGTTTAAGTTCACTATTTGCACATGATGTGGCGGGATCCAAATGTGAAGAATTGCTTTTGACATTATTTTTCTGCCTCCAATGTCCCAGGCTGCTGCATTACTATGCTGAACTGCCCTGTCACGGCAGAAATGTGAGGTTGAAAGCCTGCAAAGACTATCATACTGCACCCAGCATCCAGGGTGTTTGCTGCAACCCTCACCCCTTTAGTCATCCAAATGATTTGATTTGTCTTCACGATAAATTAGGGATTGAATAACATGCGTCACCCAAGAAAGTAAAACCAAGTGCAGGTTGACTTGGGAGCAAAAGTAAGCCCTCATTCCTAGAGGAGATGGTGATCACGCTAAAAGTCCATTTCACAGAATCTTTATCTTGACCCAAAATACAATTTTAAACACATTATCCTGCACTCCAGACACAGTAATCTTATTTCTCATTCAAATTTTCTTTTCTTTTTTTTTTAAAATATGCTTGCAGCTGTCTTTGCATGTGTGTGTGTGTGTGTGTGTGTGTGCCATGTGTGTGTATGTGTATATGTGTCCGTGTCCGTGTGTGTCCATTGGTGTGTGTGTGTGTGTGTGTGTGTGCATGTGTGCACACACCTTCCCGGTAGCAGCCTTTCCCACCATAGACTCACTGCTGGACCACTCCCTGTGTTGTGTTTAACATGTTTCCAGCAGCTCAGAGAGCTGGGACTAACGTAAAATGAAAACCATGGAGCTTCTATTGCAGTCTGATGTTTGAAAGAGAGATATTGGAAAAGGATGTGTTTTGGCTCGGCTCCCTTTTTAGATGTAATTGCTGCTTCATTAGGACTTGGAAGAGTTTCCTGTGGTTAAATTTAATCAAATGGCTCAGAATAACAAACTTGTACACTCAAAATTCCAGGACAGTTCCGTATATGAAATGTGATTTTGTTAAATTTCGCATGTGTGCTCGCATGCATGCACGACACAAATGCGTGCACTCCCCACACACCTCTCCCACCAGCAGCAAGAACAGCAAGCAGTTCATAGAATGTTTTGAGAGCACCAGCTAAATCTCTGCTCCTTCTGGTTATGTGTTGTTAAATGATCATGTCTAGATGTATGAGTCATTTAAAAAAATGTTTTAAAGGATCTGGGGGTTCTTGGGTTTTGGCAAGAACCAAAGCTTGAGCACCCAGGGTGAGGACACTAAGGGTTCTGCTTCAACCTTAGGCGATTACCTGTTCTTCCGGGAAGTGGTGTGCAGTCGTTAGCATCGCCGTCAAGCAGGTGGGAAGTGTTTTTTGTTCAAGGAGACAGACTCCTTTCCAAGGTCTCATCTCTTCCGGTCACCTCGGCTGGTGCACCACTTACCTAGTCTTCCCTAGCTGTCCAGATGGGGAGGCTCAACTGAGGTGTTCTCAGCGGGGCTTTGCCGCTGTAGCTTCCAAGTCTGATGCCACGGATGTCATTTGCTAGACAACAATATTAACCTCTGATTTAGGGGGAAAAAAGAGACAAAAACAAATAAAACAACATTACAAAAAGAAGTATGATCTTCCCATTAAAGGTGGTAAGGGTTTAGCCTACTTATTCTCTTCCGTTGTCTTAAAACCCACTGCCTGGGAAGAGCCAAGTTACACCTCTGCTTGGAAATCGTGGGAAGCAGGTAACGAAGTGACACAAGTGGCCAAGATCTGTATAAACAGACGTGCGCAGGGGACACAACTGTGCATAAGGCCTAATGTGCAAGCGGGCAGCGGAGGAGTGAACATGGTGTGAACATGGTTCTGCAAAGCAGAAAGCAGTTACATTCATGTCTTTCGAGAGGTGAGTGGATAGCCCTAAATATCAATAGCCTTGTTCTGAATGATGTTTAGAATCCAGAGTCACACAGCCCACGGTGTATGAAAACATAGCTGCAGACTCGTTCTAACAGCACATGCTCCGCATTGTCTGACTCTTTCCAAAAACAGGAAGTGGCTGAGGAACTCCAGCATCTCTAGAAGCCTCTTTCTGCGAAGGGAATAACACATGTATTGCGTGTTTGGTGGAACACAGAAAGGGTAACAGTGGGAAGCTCCTCGGAGTTGACTTTGTTTTCAAGTTATCCTTGGACCAAGATCATGCATTAGATGCCGAGACTTGTTATTTGCTAGAGAAGGAGACATGAGGGAAGGGTAGGCTTTTTGTAAATATCTTTTTTTTTTTTTGTAAACGTTGTATGTGCTGCTGTGTTCTGCAAAGGAAATTGAAACGTGCTGGACATTTCTGTCAGAAAACAGGAGCCAACTTTTGCAGGTTTCCTCCTAGAATCTACAAGAATCTGTGGCCAGTAAAATGAAAATGCCACCTGAGTGTAGATGGGAGGCTGCTTGCTACTCCTCCCTCGCGTTGGGAGACAGCTCAAAATGATGAGGGGTTCTTGTGTTTTAGTGTTCTTGTGCTTGGGACTGCTGAACTGCTTTTAAT
>JANBXA010000651.1:144680000-144685000 GCA_030556225.1 Cricetiscus sungorus
CCAAGTCTGAGTTCTTAAATGCCCATGATGCAACTGTAGTGCACCCAAAATCCTGTCCCCTTCCCCCATCCACCTCCAGATTCCCCAGATCGCCTTGGCTATTGGTCTAGAATGCCCATTCACATGTTTGCATTTTGTGGCTCCTCTAGTTCAGGGCGGGTAGTTGTAGGACTGCTGTATCATCTACTTTCTTTGCCTTTACCACTGGACCTCGGTCATGTTAATGTGGTAAGTATTTTAGGAAAAATGAGAAGACTTGTAAGTACTTAACATTTTATTGAAATTTAATTGAATAGTTAAGGGGTGATTAAAAATCTGAAATTAACGCTCTTTAGAAATTAATGACAGTCATTAAGATGTAATGGGGCTGCTCACCAACAGTGCTCAGAAAGGTTGGGGGATTGAGATTTGCATGGGGGTCAGAGCAGTGAAAGATGTTGTTTATAGTCTCTTGAGCCTCTACTGCAATTTCAGGGCTGGAACAAAAGTGACTCCTTCTCTTTGTGTTGCCAGGGTTACTGTATCTACAGTAATGGCGACTTTCATGGGGTGAGTCTGTGCATCTCGGCAGGGTGGACACATGACCACAGTCAATGCCCTGGGCTGGCTGAGCTATGGAGTCAGCATGCTTTTCCAGGGGCCTCCAAAGGCTGCCTGAAAAGCAACTCAGAGACTGGCTCCCTCCACTTGCCCTCTCAAAAACCACAGCGGTTCATTGTCCCTCCTGCATGAATCCTGGGCCCCCTCATGAGCAGAGTCTAATGTCCGTGTGGATGGACTGATACAATGTGCGATGAGTTTTTGATATGAATTCCCCCTCTCTGGAGGTGACAGCAGCTTCGCCATGGCCATCTGACAAGGGTGGAGAGATCTAAAAAGCTAATATGTTCACTCTGTGGTACTCTGTGGTCCCTTCTTGAGAAGAGATTGTCATGGAGAAGTGTTCATCCCTAAAATGTCCTCTGATGCTTGCTTATAAAGTAACTGCAGAGCTGGTTTTCTTGTTTTCTGAAGTCTAAGGCAGGTACGAGTGTAGGTCCGCATCCATGTTTGGAATTGGTGGACAATCGTGGTGCTGTACAGAAGAAGGGATCTAGCTGTGGTCACTTCCAAATTATAAGAGCAGAGCTCACCTTTTCTAAACATCAGCTCTAGAGTTAGTTAATTCTCACTGGTTTGGAAAATATACCTTCGCTTGATAAAAATGAAAGCATCGACTCTTCCGTATGTTAGGAGGATGCTGGTATTTTGAAGAATATTATCATGGAAGTAAGGACTTGAAGAATTGTTGAGTCCGATTTTTAAATTACCCCGTGATTGACAGCATACCTCCAGTGTTTGAAGTGGATTTCTGTACATTAAAAGAATAAAACCATAGACCACCTCCCTTTCCCTTAACCTTCTTTCTTTGATTCACCCCTTGGTGTCCTTACAAATCTTCCTCCTGTAATCTTTGCAGCCTGTGCGTTGTCTTGTTCTCACCTGCGGCCAGGTCCCCCCGTTGTCACCAGTCATGCTAGTAAGCACAGGCCCCCGAAAGCACTTTGTACTTTGCATGGGTTCTATTTATGAAGACATGCCCACACACATGCATGTGCCTATACAGATGCTGTGTTTGTGCTGTTGTGCCCCGCCTAAAGTGAAGAGGCCTGGTGATGAGACGGCGGAATATCAAACCTTTCCTCCCAGCCGGTCCTTCACAGAAAGCAGCTTTAGGAGTGGTTGGCTACAAGCAGGCATTGGGAGGAGACAGGCTCTGAATGGTATGTGTGAGGAGAGAAAAGGTCCAGGTCAGAGGGATTATACACAGTTCAGATAACAAGAGAGGATAATCAGGACGTGGCTGCAGGCTGGCCTGGCCTCCTCAGGGGCACGTCACACCAGCACCCACTCACCAATTAATCCCTGATTCTATCATCCATGTAAATGAGCATGGCCATCTAGCCTGGGCCTGGAAGAAAAACAGCTGTAGGAGTGTTCATATTTCCATAGAAATGAACTACGTGTCCCAATGCACCCAAACAAGATTTAACCGTACCTACTATTTTTATTGACATCTAAGAAATTATGTGGCTAAAGTAACAAATCTCGTAAGTCTGGGAGGACTGGAGTATTGCCTGGGATTTGTACAGGTGAATACCACAGTCTTCATTGAGTCAAATGATGTGAGTAAAACCACACGGACTCTGTTCTTGAAATTTTTCATTTGCACTTTAGCAGGGTATCCGCTTCATAGTGGAGGGGAGCGGATCTAATGTGGGTGCACATTGTGAGTGACATTCTTGGGCATGCATTATAGTCCGCTTGGGTCTCATGACCACATAACACAGAAGAGGTAACAGCCTAGAGGAGGACTTGGGGGTGAATGGGGTGTGTTCCTGTAAAAAGGGTAATGGAACTACAGGAACTTAGTTTCTACTGCATTTGGGAGTTTTGTTCAACAGCCTAGCTCTTTCCTCTCTTTCTTGACTACTCTTGCCTGAATTTGGTAATGTCTGTCTCCACAGTACCTGGGTACCTAGATACTTAAAAAGTGGTTTAAAGATGCAATTTGCAGACAGATAAATCAGGTTCGTTCAGCTGTGGAGAAAGAGAAGCTAAGTGGGGTTTAGTGGTCGGGAGTAATATTCCTAAAGGAAAATCAGTTTGATGCCAGTAAGCTTTTTGAGGTAGAAACTATTTTGAAAGCGTAGAGGTCATGGAGGAGTGAACCAGACTATCACACATTAGCAATGTGGGAGAGAGGCTCTCAGCAGCGTGGATGGATTATAGGACGGTGTTCAGAGGCAGCAGTAGAAAGACACTAGGAGAGCCGGGTATGTGGAAGGTAGGATGTGGGGTCTTATGCTTCATTTTAGAAGCTAATCCTAGCAGTCAGGAGAAATGAATTCCATTATAATTTCTAGACTTAATGGGCATGTGGTTTTCCCCTCAAACTTGAAATGTCCTAATGCGTCTGTATTTTCACTCTCTGAACTTGAATCTGCATACCAAGACACAATTTATAGTCTTCCCAATTGAGACAAAAAAAAGGAACTATATTTACTCTTTCACTCCCCTATAGCACCACTCTGTCCCACCAAATCAGATCTACAGTGTTCCTATCAAATGGGTATGTCAACTTTTATGCGATAGCGCTTAGGGAGAATGAAACTATATAATCCTCTTTGTTCCACAGGGGAAAGTAGAGTGTTTATTTTGTGTGGAAAGTTCTGATACAGCAGCTTGGCAGTAAATTTCATCAGACTCTACAATGCCAGAATGCAGACATTGTTTTACTTTCATTTTAGTATAAGGTTTAATTATTAGCGCCATTGAATCGACTCTGAACCCTATATCAGTAAAGAGCCTTATGTTGCCCCCTTTTGCTGTAACGCCACAGTACAGATTAAAATTGCATCTGTTGAGATTATACGGTATATTTTGATTTCAGGAGGCAGAAGTACGGCAGCCTCATGAATATAACAGCCAGCGCCAATAACCTGTGACCAATCACATACTTTTCTTATGGCAAAAGCTGAGCTAGTACAGATTATGATTTGGAAAAAAAATATAAATCTGTCACCACACATCTAATCTTTGCTGTGGCTTTGTAAACAGAGACTGAAAATCATTCTTCCCTTACCTCTGATTCTAATCATAACACATATCTGAAATTTCATAACTTTCCTTTGTTCCATCAGCGCACACATTCTAAAGTGTATAACATTAATAAATAGAGGCATAATGAATGTGACTAATTGATTTTGGCAGTCAAAGACTGGCATACTTTTTATACAATAGGGAATCCATTCAAAGAAGCTGAACTGCCATTAAAGCAAGCTTCGAAGCCGTAATGGTTTCTAATTTGGATTATGTGTGAGGTGAGCAGAGCACAGTTATTCATAGTAACTCGCCACTTAGGGTTTTTGTTTCATTAGCGACCTTTCACTCACCACATCTCATTCCCCTAAATAAAAATCTGCTGTTCTGGAATTCACGTGCGTTGTAAAGCCCAGTCCTTGTTTGCATTTGCTTGTGTTTGGCAGTGCTGGGGATTGAACCTTGGGCCTTGCCCATGCTAAACAGGTGCTCTATCCCTGAACTACAGCAGCCCTCTTTAAGCTCCTTCCTGGGAGAAGGGGCCCACGCAGCTCCCCGAATACGTTCTGTCTGATCTGGAGATGTGAATATAGACAGGCTGTCTCAGCCTTCAGGCTCTTTAGTTTTGACTCACTCTAGCGACACTTCTGAGTTGCCAGCATTTTAGTCACTGGATCTGTTTGTCTAGTAGACAGAACCACCAATAGTGGCTAGCTTTCTATTTGGAGAGCAAGGAAGGTTATGAAACACTAATACCCAACCACAGCATCTAGTAGGTATTCGTGAGAAATTAATTCCTTGAAACTCCAAAGAAAATATAGGCCTGGATTCTATGATCAGCCTTACCTTTAAAACTGTGACTGGCCTTCAAAAGTAATTTGACCTCCTTTATGAAATCTCTGAGCAGTAATCTATATTACAAGGCTGCACTTTAATAGTGGACAGAAGATCAAATTGGGTGTCACTGAGGCATTAATCAACTGAGTGTCATCACACGTAGTTAACAACTCTGGGTTAAGCTCTGTCACCCAAAACCAGAGGTAGTGTACACCAACAAACCCATCACTTGGCACAGGCAGAGATGATTTAGTAGGCAGAGAATGGCTGCTGTTCAGGGATCACAAGAACAAAAATTGACATTAAAAGTAACATTTTTTGCCTTGCAGCCTGCCCCCCCCCCCGCCAAGGACAGAGATGATGTGTTTGGTGGCAATTAGGAAAAACTCTAATGGGAAGAAGTCGAGTCATTTCCAAGCACAGTGCAATTGATTTTTCCCCAATCAGAATAGGGAATGAGATGTTCTAAGCCTATTATTAAATTATTTATGAGGTCATATTAAATATGGTCACTACTCCTGGCATTTTAGGTTAGTGAACATTTCTCAATCACAGGGATGACGGCCTCAAGAAAGGTGATT